>JADRCD010203742.1:0-19329 GCA_019843815.1 Montemys delectorum
GCCCCCCCCCCCCCATGCTGGGTGTAGAGGGTGTGTCCTGTCTTGGCAGTGATAATAGTACGGTGTAGGGAACGTCCTGACCCACCCTCATTCCTGTATTTATCATTCCATGTGGCCCAAAAGTAATGGGTCAGAAGCAGCCTGCAATGGCTGGGGCTTGCCTTGCCAAGGAGGCCTTGTCTTCAGAGACTGTTACAGCCTACAGACTCAGAGGGGTGGAATAGGAAAGGAGCCGGGGCTTTCCTTTAGCAACTCCACAAGTGAAAACCATCCCTGTGGTAGCTAGAGAGATGAGTAAGTGCCTGGCCTGTGTTTGTAACTCTCCAGGGAAGTCAATTCTCCAATCCCCTGGGACAACCTCAGTGTAAACCAACTTCTTCACTGCCTGCTTAGTCTAAGTGTGCTGATACATTTCTTTCCCCTCTGTTCTTGCTAACAAAAGTCAGGCATTAGCCAAAGAACACCTGTTCAAGCTTTGAGCTTCTACTTAGCCCTTTGTTTGGAAAGGTGTGTATAATCTGAATGATTGGAATAAGCTCTTTCTTTCTCCATGCACCTAGGCTGTATGAATCATCTCAAATTCAGAAACTATAAGAATTCATACAATTCCACTTAAATTATTCACAATAGGCTCTACGCCTTTCCTCTTTAATAATCTCTAAGCTCTTCTCTGAATTCTTTCCAAACTTTATGTTCCTTAGGCCGGTTTTTAAATAAGGACCTCAGGATGCTGCACAGCCACTTGTAATTGTAATGTAACTTCCTGAGGCATTGTTATAGCTGGTGACCATTGGTTAACCATCAGAATGTCAAGGCTACTGTCTGAGATCAAATTCAGTCTCTCAATAGCCATAAACATCATGGGCTCCTGATAGTTAAAGATCTACATTAAGGCCATTCCCCACATCCTGATGTTAAGTATCATCTTGAAGGGTCTTCGATCTGCCATCCTCTTCTGTCTTATGGAGTGCTTTTTCATAAAGATCTAAGCATTTGATGTGGAAAAAGAGACTTCATAAGCCTTCAGACCTACATCTGCATAACAACGTTAGTTATTATTGCACTCCTTCTTGGCCATGATTAATTTTGTAAAACAAAATTGAGTAAATTGTTGATTTTTCTTCAGAATCTTCAAAATGCAATCGTTGTTCTTATTACTAAACTATGTATTTAAAAAATGTTTGCACAGCCAAATGTGATGCATGTGTGTAATCATTGCTCTCAGGATGCTGGGACAATATGGAGTCTAGGTTTTTGCTGAAGCTTATTCAAGCTGTATGCTAGACAACTATGGGAGGCTAGCTGGTCTCAGCCCAAGGAAGCCATGTCTAGCCATTAATAGAAGGACAAGCCCCTCCCATTGATTCCATTTTCTTACCTCTCCCTTCTATGCAGATGCCTTGGACACTTGCATTCAGTCCTCACTTCTCTGCTGATCTTGATTTCACAGTATCATGAGACTCCTCCTTGCCTCAAGCAAAGGAGCTCCATTAGTGTCCATTTTCTTTGTTCATGGCAGCTTTGAGCATGGCTAATCACTCCTTGCAGAGTACATGGGCTATAGTGACTAGCAGAATCAGATGTCTGGGCCCCTGGGGTTTTCTCCTTCAATGATTCCTCTATTCGTAGCCTCATTTTTCCCCCTTTCCGGTACTCAAGCCAGGTGTGTCTTGTGTAACTCCCAGTAAATGAGGCATGAATATGAAATGGCAAACAGCCCGGGACACATGCTTATCACTCTGCTTCTTTTAACCCACACAAAAGAAATATGCCAGTTTATGAATGTGATTTTTCACTTCCCCATTTCCTTGGCTAGAAATAGCAAGGTAAATAAGTATACTGTGTGGTATAAATAATTTTATTTTTTAAGAATCTAGTCTACTTCAGTTTCTAATACCTATTTAATTTCCTCAAAGTGAAGTGTGAGTTTATGCAGCCACTCACCTATCTCTACAGCTCTGAGAACATTCAAAGTACAAGTTAGGGCTGGTTTAAGAAAATTCACTCCATCTTTATGAATGTAGGGTCCATATTTGAGCAATTAGTAGAAGCAAACCTCCATGGTTTGATGGTTTGTTTTTTTTTTTTTTTTTTGAGTATGGTTCTTGGGCACACCACACCAGTATCACTCTGCATGCTCAGTGAGTAGCTGGTGCATCCATGGCACAGAAGGATTCTAATGATGGCGGAGAGCAGGCAACACTGTAACTTGGTGGAAATGCACCTGATAGAAATAAAACTGACTGAATGCCCAGCAGTGTTAAGTCTGTTTCCCTTTTCCTGTATGAATCAAGTTAAGAACGCATACACAGAGGTACTGTGACATACCAATGGAGAGGCTGCTCTTCCACCTTAAGGAACAAGTCCATGAAATACATATTACTAGTTCTACTGTGGATGATATTTGCAATATTTTAGGAATTAAGGCTACCACTACTGTGGACTGTCCAAATGGAAATGCCTTACACGGAACAGCGTTGTGGGTAATTTTATTCTTTTTTAAAAGATATTTAAAATAATAACAACCATCTTAGTGGCCTTGAATAACTTGATGCCTTTAAAATGTCCTAGAAAGTGCCAATTAAAGTTTTATCCTAACTGTCTGTTGGCATTTCCCTGCCGTCCTCATGGGCCTGTGCGTCCCTCCTGTCTGACGGCTGTGTTTTGGGACGGAAGTGCAGCCACAGAGCAGCAAGCGCTCTGAGGAGCGGAGGACATTAAAGTGATTGTGAAAGTGAAATATCGTGACCCCAGGAGTAATCGACCGATTAGCTTGCCTTCAATGCCTGACAAAAATCTGGAAGTGAAAGTTGTTTCACTGAACAAATCAATTTGAAAATACCTAGAGGGGGGAATATCATCTAGAGTACTTTTTTTTTTTTAAATGATCATCAAAAAAAAATTGTATAAAACCAATCTCTATTTCTACTACTCCAACTTGTGGAAATGGTGGGAGAGCAGGCCAAGGAAACGTGATAAACAAAAGCAAGCTGGATGGGCACTGGGTGTAAATTTCAAGTGCCTGAGTATTGGAGCCTATCAAGGATGTGCTTGGGGATTGCCTGAAAAATACTGAATTTTCAAGTGTCCTGATATTACAGCAACAACAATAATGAATTCCAATTACATAACATACCTTAAAACAGCACCTTTGGCTTTCAGTTCTGTTTTACAGATTTGAGTAGAAGGCCCACAATAGTATATATTTTGTATTCGTATAAATAATATATATTATGTATTTATGGTTAGGATGTATATAAATATTATAAATCATATATATGTTATATTAGCATAGTAAATTCTATCATAAAGATTTTAGGAACAAATATTTGGGAAAATCTACGTGCAGGTAACATAATTCAGTCAGGCCAAGAGCCTTTGTCTTGAATAAGACATTGAAGTGATTGCTGATGTAAGGGTCGTCGAAGAGACCCTTTGAATAATGATATTACTGATTTTTTCCCATTCTTGAACATATGTTCACAGTAGAGACTTCAGCTTTCTTGGAAGCAGCCTTGGGTTTAAAGTTTGGGACATTACAGACTTTGAAACCCTGACTAAATCTGTGACCTATGTAATTACGGTATGTAGCTGTATGTCCTCCACTGTGGCCCTGCAGCTGGAACTCCATTCAAAACACAAACCATGCTCCCTGCCTTCTCTCCCTCTCATCTCCTCACACAGGCACTGTCAAGCAAAAGAGCCCAAGCTCAGAAAGACAAATGTTGCATATTTCATATGCAACATTTAGATTGAAATGTGTATACCCACATGTAGAGGCCTAAAGGAGAAGAGGGGATAATGAGGAAAACCACCAAGTTTCACTCCTATAAAGAGTCTAGATTCAACTACATGTGCATATAAGTATGTATGAGTGACACCTGATCAGAAGAAAAATGGTCGGTGGTAAACTATGACAGGGGCATGGGGCAAGGAAAAGAGAAAATAAGTATAAGCCAATATAGTGCTCTATACATATAAAATATTAAATTTTCAATAAAAAGACAGCAGTGAGTCCCTGAAGTAGCTGCCTGCATGAATACAATCCCTTGCATCTTAAACAATCAAAACAAAAACAAAACTTCCTTTTTCCTATCAGCCCAGAACCACGGTACACTCCAAGCCATCTGTTAGCTCAAAATAATGAATTGCTATTCTCTCTTCAAGGATTATCCATTCAAAACCTACCTGGCCCAGGAAACAAAACAAAGACGAGAAAAATGAAGGCTAGTTTTGCAACTCCAGTAAACAGCTTTCTGATGTATAGTTCCACAGAACAACAGTCAAATAGTTATCATCATAACAAAGCTCACATAGAGAGCTCTGGCCTCTTCAGACTTTGAGTTCTTAAAACGGCAAAAATTAAAGTCTTCTATGATTTATTCAGCAGAAGTTGTGTGGGGGCTGCATTTGTTCTGACTCCTAGTTTGGCTATAAAAATGAACAAGAACAAAGACTTGGGCCTCCTGTTAATTTATTTTTTCATTTCACTGGTAATGGTTTTAGGAGAGGTGGCAAACGTATCTGCAGCCTCCACTCTCTGTTATGAATTCTCCTAAATGAACCCTGTAATTGGATTTTCTCCCATTTTTCCCCTCTTGCAACATCATTGTCATACTTTGCCTGTCATAGTAAAATAAATCGAAGGAGGCATAACCGCTAATTACTAGCGTCTAACCAGCAGTCTTTATCTGTATCAAACAAGATAAGCTGCACAAGTCTGTGATTTTTAAAAAGAAAATCTTAGTGGCAGAAAATAGCCACAGTCTCCTTCTTGCTTTGTGTTCCTTAAAGGCCATTTGGAGATCCTGATCCTAGGTCATCACCATCCTTATTCCGTCAGCCAGATGGAGTCACTGAACACTAAGAGATATGAATACAGGTAGAAATGAGAAGCTTCCCCCAAATAGTTCAGACTGTACCCAACACAGCAAGACTTGAGACCCTACCTGAATGGAATGGAGAAGTTACCTTTCTTTCCTAGAAGGCAGGGAGGAAGATGGATTGCTGCTGAATAGTCACATAGTCTACCCCTGCGTTTGACAAGAGTTTCACTCTGTACATAGTGCTCATCTCTGATAATGCCCCTTAAAGTACTCCTTTAGCATAACCTCCATGCCAGCATCCTTGAGCCTCCTCCAATCCACCATCAAGCCTTTACATTATCTCCATTCTCTCTTGGCTGAAGCTCCTGCATCAGTCTCTCTGCCTTCCCTCTGCTTGGCACTTCATCTTGGTTGTTGATCCTTTGATTTACTTGACTTTTTTTTTTCAGTCCTAGACTAGGACTGAAAATAGTAGATCTTCCTTGGGAGTAGATCTCCCTACCTTTGTGGCTCAGCAGAAAGCAACTGCTGATCAGTCTCTTGATGTTCTGAAATCTTCTCAGAACTCTAGGATTTTTCTTACAGGAAGAAAGCACAGTCATACATTCCCAGATGCACTCCCAAAACTTGGCTCCAGCCAACTTAATGAGTCAGTTATCACACCCAATATCTTGAGGGAGACATGGCACACTAGAACACATACTATTATTATTCCAACTTGATAATCACATAGTCAAGATTTGGAGAGGTCAAGTTATTTTGCTCAGGAACACAATGATCACATTTAAAATATTTCTGCCCACTTCTCACTGCTCTGCATTAAACCCTGCAGATAATAAACATGTGAGGATGCCAAGAAAAATAGTTGATAAGGACTTCTGGAAGAGAATGTATCTGTAAATACCACAAGGGACCACATCAGATGTGAAGGCTGAGAGCTTTTCCTCTGGTGTGCTGGACCACTTTGCTCCTGTAGGTGGTTAAAGTGTAGAGCACCTGAGAGCTGAAAAATGAGTGGGTGGCTGGAAGGGAGATGGGTCTCCACCACTAGGCAACCAATTACTCCTCAAATGTGAGATCTTAGAGAACAAAAGAGAAAAAAAAATGTGAGATCTTAGAGAAAAAAATCATTGCCCCTTCCCTAAATTCTGACCTGCTGCTAAAAAGTAGAGAATAACTTGTGTCATTATTGAATTATCCATTTGTTTTTGCTTATTTTCTCTTGCCATTTTTGTTTGCTTGTTTTTGTGCCCTGTTAGTTTGATAAGACAGTGACTCCAAACTCTTTCTCTAACTGTCATGACCTTAGACATGTCCATTCTCCTGGACACATTGTGACGTTACTACCCAGCCTTCACAATATGAGAGTTGAAGTTTCTCTTGAGTAAAAGTGATACATGAGCAGTATCTAGATCATTCTATACCGAGTCTAATTCTGGGTCAGTGGTTGCTTGGGGAATAAGTTCTCCAATTTTTTAAGTTCACAAAAATCAATGCAACTTGATAGGCAAGAATTCCATCAATGTTTTCCATGTTCATATTTTCCATTATAAAATCAGTTCTCTGAACTGTACTCTAATTAGTGTGGACCCTGGAGAGCTTCACACTCCTTCTCTCTGATGCTGGACTGTAGGAGGTATTGGTAAACAAGGCAATCAGTGATTTTTTTTGCTTGAAAAATATAAGTTCCTTTACTTCAGACATATTTTGGAGTCTCTAGTCATAACTAGAAGGCATGCTAACCACAGTCTGGAAGAAATCTACAGTTTTGTACTTAACTCATCCAGAGTAATGCAACTTACTAAGAGGATTGTGAGTAGTATAAGTATCCTAGGATTTGGGGAATATAATCTATGAGATGCAAAATGCTGGGAGGATCCTAGAGACCTGAATTTTCTCACTGATGGTAAGACAACTCCACCGGAAGAAAGTCACCTTTGGAGACCCTCTTTCCATATCTGTTAATACAAGGAAGGAAGTCCCACCTAAATTTAAAATTCTATAATTCATGTCTAGATTATGCCCACAAGAAAACATCACCCTTCTCTACCCGTACTTGAATAAGTTATCCAAAGTGTTCATCATGTCTGTCAGGATGATGAGAGGGAGCCCACACCTTCTATGACTTCTCTCTTGTCAGCCTGGGATGGTCCAGGAGTTCTTCTGGAGGAAAATTAGTAGGATTATTTCCTGAGTTTGCATGGAAATAATTCAGATAATATTTTACAACAGAACTCATCTATTACTCTCCCAGCGGAAAGGAGATAGGACTGACAATGTCATTATTTCCCCACTTTTACCCTCAAAGGCTGAGTTAGCTATGGTCAATGGAGGTGGAAAGGTCCTGCAGTCTACTGATCACTATGGAAGGGGTGGTTTCCTGGCTGGAACTTCTGCTTAGCTCTAGTGTGTGTGCTTCCCACTCAGAGGAAGAGGCAAGGACCATAGATGAAGCACAACAGAAATTTTCTCACACAATCCTATCTTTCAAATTGAAAACCATCAGCCACCTAGAAATGCTTTAGACCATCCATGGATCAAAAATAGCTCCACAATGCATGTAAGCCTATCCTGGAGAAATGACGCAGCTATCCTGAAATATTTGAGCATCTTCTTGCTGATAAATGATAGAAAACTCTAGAATCATGTTTTCAGAAATACACACACAAAAATAAATCCCTAATTCAGATCCACTGTGATTTGAGTAATTGGTTCAATTCAAACTCAGTGAAGGGCTGGTTATTCTCCCTGTTTTTAAAATGAACATAAATTCAATGGGTTTTGAAGCATACACAGAGACCTAAATAAGGAGTCCTTTCAGGGGTAATTATAAACCATGAGACTTTCTTGGAGGCTTCCAGTGGAAAGTTCCGCGTCGTGCTTTGCTGAGTGAATTTTCGCCATTAGGGTTTCGCCAGACAGCAGTTGACTAAAGACCTGGATATTTAGCATTTGGATTTTGTTTATATTCAATGATAATGCAATTTCTAAAGTATGCCTATTGTCATCAGCTGTCATTTGTGATGGCTAGTTCACTGACCCCGCTCTTACTACATCCAGAAACCACTCATCCACAGCAGCCCGGGTTCTCAACCAAATTGGCCCTGTCCCAGAATGACCCTCCATGGAATACACAATCAGCAAAAAGTTAATATAAATAATTCATATCGAGAAAAATTTGCTTTATAATAAAGTGACTAGGTCATAAACATGTAAAAAGGATGAGATTTAATGGAAGGCCAGGAGTCCATAATTACTATCAATATAAGACATAAAGCAATGTAGAAGACTGCATTCGTCTTTCTAGTGTCTCTAAGTCTGTATTCTTGCCTATGTGAAATGATGCTGAGGAGTGTAATGGTGCTTACTGATGCCCTAGGGCTATTACAAGGATGTGGTTAAATTCCTATAGAGGACGTATTAGATCCATATATCAAATTATATGTTGCTTTATAGCCATGTATCTTATGTTTAGTCTTTATTCTGATAGGACTAATAATAGCAGCATAACTCTCCGTGATAAAGTTAGCTATACTGTGTTGAATTCTGCATAAATCCAACAAAATTTCTAGAGAAAAATAAAATTTTGGTATTTTGTTGATATATGATTATTATACAGTGTTGTGGTTCTTATAGACAACTTCTTCCAACTAGAGTATCAAACTTGAACACACCCACCCTACCCCACCCCTCCCTTCAGTTTTCTACCCTTTTGCCCCTGGCACCAGTCTCCTCCCTTCCTTTGTGTTCCTCCTATTTCTATGCCAAATATACACACGTGAATATACATATTATAGATCCATATAAGAAACATACAAGTATGCATACATAAACACTTATGTGTCTATAAAGAACTTTAGGACCTATAATGAGAGAAAGCATGCCGTATATATCTTTATGTGTCTGACTTATTCTGTGTACTGTGATGATCTCCAGCTATGTGGATCTCCCAGCAAATGGCATAATTTCATCCTTTGAGAGAGAATGTCCGATTACGTGCATACACGATGCTTTCTGTGACTGTCTGTCTGCTCATGAACACCCAGTCTGGTCTCATGACTTGACTATTGTGGATTGTGTTGCAGTAATTACCCTCCACATCCTTGCCCAGAATCCACTGTTGTTCATTGAGAAAACATAATTCTGAAGTCTACTGCCTCTGCTAGAATAATTAGAATTGGAGTCATGAGCAAATGGCTGCTTTGAATCATGTCCATATGTATTATCATGACTTTCACTGAATTTCTGTTTAGACACCAAAACCCTTATGACATTTTACATACAATTTAAATAATTCTCATAAATATATTAGATACTATCTTTATAATTTTATAACTATCAAAACGGAGACAAAGTTTGGCTACAAAGTTTTCCTGAGGCTGACGGCACACACCTTTCATCTAGCATTCCCAAGGCAGAGGGATGTGGATCTCTTGAAATTTGAGGCACACTTGGTTTAAATAGTGAGTTCCAAGCCAACTGGGGCCATACAGAAAGACCCTGTCTCAAAAAAAATACAAGAACAAAACAAAAACCACTCACCTGGAATCACACAGTAGAAAGTAATGAATGAAGGACTTAGAGGCCTTCCATCTGAATCCAGAGACCACATGTGTATGCTCTGTGCTCCTGCTTCGCATAGACAGATAACTCCATGTTTACATTTTTGAGCTGGCAGCTTCCATTTTCCGCTGATGGACAAGTCATTATTAAATGTTTTGCGATCTCTAAGAAAAAACACTCAAGTTTAGGTAAGGGGAATCATTTTGTTCAATAACTATTACCTTTTACATAACATATGTTCTAGCTCCCTGATTATAATTTAACCTCTTATACCAATCCAAAGCCCACAATTGATTATGGCATGTAGAAAGTCTTCATACAGGTTTGGATGTAGGCAACACAGGATTCAGTTGAAATGAGATTTTCTGCCACTCTGAGCTAGCACTTGATAGTTGTGCTTCAACGTCTAACTACCCCACACATTTGAACAAGTCTCCCCCTATTGAGCTGAAGGATCCCACCTAAGTGAGGTTTCGTATACCATCTTCTGAGACTCATCTGTTTTTATCTTACCTTCAAAAGTTATCTCTCATTTTTTATATAAACATGGGGATCTCTGGACAATTTTAGATCAAGAACTGAAATCAGGTACAAGATGACATGATGACATTGCATTGTGGGTGATGTGGGTAACACTGGGGGTCTCGGGGAAATTCCTTGCTGAGATACAATGCAACAAGTTTAATGCATTAAAGGAAGTCCAGATCGATCTAGCTGTATAGCTATTATATTCTACAGCACCAGCATCAAGGCAGCCACAAAAACATAGCTAGGGATTTCTACTAAATGGTGAGACTCCAATTTTGTCATTATTTTACAATCTATGAACCTTAGTGTCTGTAAATCTCTGAGAGTCTGCATGGGTTCAGGCAGAAAATGGAGGTAGTTGTGATATTTCTCTTCCCACACCTGCAACACATTTGTGTGTATGGACGCATGCATGTGTGTGTTTGCGTGTGTGTGTGTGTGTGTGTGTGTGTGTGTGTTTCTGTATTTTCAGTTACAGGAAGCACTCTAACACACATTTGTCTTAAAAGACACACCATGTGGGAGAAAGAATAAAGATCCAACCAAGTACCATGATCGAAAATGACTCTTCTCTCCATGTCCCCTCAGTCTGAGAGCCTTAATATTTGAGAACTATATATATAAGAAAGTAGATCATAGAACATTCTCATCTAAAATCATGTACTCCTGCTAGGAGATCAGGACCCTATCAGGGATAATAACCCAGCAATAGGAGTAAGACTTGATAGTCTCTCCATCTCAGAGATTGGCAGGCTTAGTCTGTAGATGGCTGAGCTGGCAGATTGGATGACTCTTAGCACTTGGAAGCTTGCCACATGGAGGAAGCATTTTCTCCCTGCCCATTGTTCTTTCATAGGTGGGGGCCCTAGGCTCGGGCTCTTCAGTCTCACAGACTTTCCAAGCTCCCCCATCCCTAGAGGACCAGTACCCCAATTCTATTTGCTAATTGTTTATATTTGTTGAAACTTGGAAGAAGGCCTTAGACATAACTCAGTTTTTTTTCCTCTTCAGTGAGTTCTGTTTCCTTCTTAAGCCTCATTCACTCTGGGAAGAGCAATTTCCCTCTGAGTCACTGTAATTGTAGAATAATCTTAGCTTGCCCTGTCTGTGATGGTTAAATATCAGCAATGGAAAAGAACTCTACCAATATGAGATATTTTCACGTTATTAAGTACTAATAATAGATTGTATAAAATGCAGTGGCCCTGGGTGGTAAATCAGGATGATTCTTTCTTCACATCCTACATATAGAAATGTATGTATGATTCTAATTCAGAGATCAATAACTGTGTCCTATAAAAGGCTTTGTGGCTAAGTGACCTTGGTATTCTACTCAGCTTTGTGATAGCATGAAACAATCATAAATAAAACATAAGAGAATGAACAAGCTTGTGCTTGTGTTCCAATGAAGCTTTATTTATGGGCACTAATATATAATTTCATATATATGAAATTACATTAAATATTATTTGGGAACAATATAACCCAGGCTGGCCTTGAACTTATAATCCCTCGACCTTTAACTCCCAACTCAAGATATTTCACCCTTGTGCCATCACAGCTGGCTTAGATTTCATATGAAACATGTATTTTTATATATAATTAAATAATTTCTCCTGTTTTTTCTTTTATTTAAAACAGCAGAGCATCTATTCCTAAGGGGCCATGTGAAGACACATAGACTGAGCATGCCTTGTGGGTCGCTCATCTACAAGATCATTGTGGAGAAGCATACTCACCTCATAAAAATTAATGCTAATTGAACCCTTTTAGTATCAGTAAATTATATGAGTGCTCGGGTTCATGGAGCTGCAGGATTATGGATGAGTACATGAAAGGAAGGGAGAATAAAGAAGGAACTAAAATGTCATGTCCTCAGGATTTTCTGAAGTTGGGCTCTACTATCTGCACAAGGATTTCTTGGTAAGCTATCTGGAAACATTACCTTTAATTTTCACTTGTAAAATTTGGGTCAGTTGAGTATGGATTGTTTAGCAGTGCTTCAAGAGACTGCTGGGGCTTTTCTGAGATTAGCATCAGGACCAAAGAGATGGGACATGAGCCATAACTGTTAATGGAAGCAATTGCTTGCTTCTGCTATTCTGCATGGCAAACAGAGAGATGAATCCATATATATACATATATATATATATGTATATATATATGTGTGTGTGTGGGTGTGGGTGTGGGTGTGTGGGTGGGTGGGTGTGGGTGTGGGTGGGTTTGGAAAGAGAGAGAGAGAGAGAGAGAGAGAGAGAGGTCTTATGTTTTCTATGGTTTTGATGCAAGCCTTAATGATGAGGAGCATTTTCAGAGTCATCCACAGAAAGCTACATCTTTTTTATAACCTAGGAAACACCTTGGAATGAAGAGATTTCCTTCACACTCCATCATACTGCGGAAGGCCAGTTACACAACTCTAACCACAGGCAGTTATGTGCTAATAACTACTGCTGAGTTTTTCTGGTGCCCAGAGGAGAAAGAGTCTCAGCAGCAGGTCTGAAAAATGTCAACATGTTACATCATCCATGATCCCCATAGCCAGCCACTTTCTTTTCTAATAGTGAAATCCCTGGAAAAGCTAATGCAGAACATAAACCCGGTCATCCCACTCTCAATACATAGCAGGAAGAAGGTGTTAAGAAAAGTGAGTGTCCATTTGCAATCCTCCAGGCCTTCAAATTTTGAGCAATGCCAAAAAAAAAAAAAAAAAAAAAAAAAAAAAAAAGATGTAACCTGTGAAACCATTTTTCATTCTGGTGGGGAATGGGATCCTAGAGTCACCATGTTGGGATAACCTGACATTGTCCAGCACTCTATAAAATCTCAGATCCTAGTACCTGTGGTCCTTCCCTACCATATCGCATCTGTGTGGCTGATCTCCATCTTGGAATAGTCAGTCCAACTCCAATTTTCAGGTACCCCAGTGATAATTATGGCAGTTTACAACATCAATAGCCAAGGGAAGAACTGTGGAAATGTTGGTGTATTTGTAGAAACTGTGTTCCTTCTGCTCTGGAGATTACCAAAAGGGTTGGGGGAGGGGCACGCTAAGGAAAGCAAAGCTATGAAGATGAGTCATAAAGAGCCAATCAGGAAGCCTGGTCCTGGGACACTCCTTTAATCAACGCATTAAAAGGGAAAAAAATTCCATATAGTGATGCCATTCAAGAGCCATCTCGTTTGTCCCTCCTTGTTATTCACCATAGCTCATCTTTGACCTCTCATCAAGATAGCTCTTATTTCCCATCCCTAAACCAAGCAGCTCTATTTCCTCTTTCCCAACAAACACCCCCTTTAAGAGGACACCTTCTTTGTATAGATTTGTCTGCTGTTTGTGAAAAACAGATGGATGGGTGGGGCTATTTACTCTAAAGGAGCTTTCTCCTGATCTTTAGTTTACTCCAAACATCGGCAGGTATCTGCTGAAGTAGGCATATTAGCTCACAGCTGTTGATAAATGCGAACCATTTATTTCATGGAAGTGTTAAATGTGTTTATCTAGATAGAGTTTTTATATCTTAGATTGAAATGTAGTGTAAGGCAGGGCTTGCATTTAATTTATTTTGTGTCCCTGGGATGTCCTTAAGCATTGTCCTCAAAGATGACTCTTCCAAGAGAATCTTCTGTATTTCTCTGCAACAAAAAGTAGCAACTTAAATCCTGCTTCCCTCAAACTCAGTTCAGAAAGAGGTGTGGTTGAGTTCATTGACATTAGGTGAGCATTAATGCCAGCAATCACTCTTTCTAAAATACTGTACTTTAACCAAGAGAGTGGAGAAGCAAGTCAGAAGGTCAGAAATTAATTCCTATCAGGGCTGGAAGTTCTGGCTACAGATTTTTTGACCTCAAAGAATCTCCTCCCACCAAAGCTAGCCCAAAATAGCATAGCCAAGAGAGCTACTTAATACAGAAACTCGACAGTAAATACCAGTATGTATGCATGCATGCATGCATGTATGTATATATGTATGTTTATGTATATATATTCATGTATATATATTCATGTACATATACAGATTATATGTACTTACATGTATATGTAGATTATACATACTGATTATGAATGGCAAAGAGAGTAGGTGGCAGAACGTTGAAGATTATGATTAGAAAGGTATTTAAATCACACAGATAATCAGAAATTATAATCCACATGGAATTTTTTTCCATTTATTTATTAATTTATACACCTTATATCCCAATTGCTGCCCCCGTCCTCCTCACACAGTCCCTCCCCCTCTCCACTTATCCTTCTCATCTGAGAGGTTGGGTATCCCCCCAACCCTGGCATATCAAGTCTCTTCAGGGCTAGGCTCATCTTCTCCCTCTGAGGTCAGGCAAGGAAGCCAAGTTAGGGGAACAGATTCCACAGACAGGCAACAGCGTTAGAGACAGCCTCTGCTCCAGTTGTTGGAGGCAATCCACCTGGAATTTATTCAAATAATATCATGATCAAATTTTATCTCATTGGTTGCATATTTAATTAGCAACATGATCAGTCAACTTGTGTATTGCAGCCTACTTATACTGCTAATATCAAAACAATTTAAGATAATTTTCTTACTCCAACAGCTCAATCTTAATTATGCCACTAGATCCGGTGAGAACAGAGATGTTTGCAATTCCAGGAGCTGATATTTCACCAATAGGTTTCTGCCCATGATCTTAAGATAGACGAAAATGTGTTTTAAATGTTCTCTAGCCTAAAAAGTCATGGTAAAGGACCCTGCGAGGTAAAAGCAGTCAGTAATTCATAAATCAATGTCTGGTGTGTCTCTCTGTGAATGGTGTTTAGGTTAATGAGACCATTTGCCTTCATTATAGCAATAGGTATTTCAGAGTGTTAACCTTGCTTGGGTCACCACTACTAAATAAGCACAAGCAGTCAAGATTTAAAGAATACAGAATATTTTAATTAACTCGTTAAATAAACAAATGATTAGCAGCAGAAAAAAACAGGCATTAAATAAATCCTATTACAAAAAGTGCTAGATCCTAGTGGAGAATTGATTTTCCTTCTCCTTAGACCTAAACATATAGTTATTAGTATCTATCTTTAAGAAAAGACATTGAAATGTCTTCAGAAAAATGCGATCATAACTGTACGCTTATTTCAATATATCCACATTTTATAAAGGAGACAGTTCCTCGAGTTTTAATTACACTCACTGATTAGCAAAGCTATTTCTGCCAGAATTCACTATTTATTACTCGCTCCCCTCCTTTTCAGACTCATTTAGGAAGTAATGGTTTTAGTAATCGTTTTATAGCTGAAGGTACTAAAGCTGTCCCTCCCCCACCCCCCACCCCCTCTGTAACAAAGCAAAACAATTGGCAAGGCAAAGAAGAAAACCCAGGCTTTCTGTGAGGCAGTGCCATATTGAAATCTGCCAGGAAGCAGATTTTGCCCTGGGAGCCATTCTTGGCATCCCTATGTCCACTCAGAAGGGTTGTTTCTTGTTAGTGGGTCCACTTGCACATGGAAAACCAAGGTCATAGAGATCAGAGGAAAAGAAAGTTCAGACTTTAACATGGCCCACCATGCTCTGAGACTCTTCCTCAGAGAGAAGGCTGTGCATCTGTAAGGGAACCCAGGACTGGAACCGACTAGCACACAGATGCCTTCAAGGACCATGACACCAGGGTAACATAGAGTAAATATCAGACATGGCCACGTTTTCTTAGGGAACAACAACCCAGATTCCTGTAGATCCACGGAGAGCAGCTTGTGCTCACAAGACTGGTGAAGTTGATGAAATGCCTACATCTATATTGCTTTAATGAGGGCAAATGACCCTTTAGTCTTTTTAAGTGGGAATAGCAAAAGTCCTGTTCACACAGAGTGCCTGTGAATTTCACACAGCAGGAAGTCAGGTCTGTCCTCGGCAGAGTGCTGTTAGACTATTTAGGGGAAGAACCTTCCGTCAGCACATAAGCTTTTGGATGCTGGCAACCACTCTGGATTTGGTAATTCAAATGGATTTGATAATTCAAATGCCCACAAAGACAGGTAGTGTCGGCAGTAGCCTCTTTCTTCCAATTGTATAATATCTAAGAAGGAAGCTGCAGAGCCCAGGGGATAGTGTGTCACCTTTCCACACAAGGCATGTTGGGTATAGGTTAGAAGAAAAGGTAACTGCTATGCAGGGAACTTTCTGCTGCAGCTGGCTGTCACCCCTGTACCATGGTTGGGTCACTCCAGGTTCTGTTGCTTTTTGGTCCCTCTGAAGTCACTGGTGCACACATGAACGCAGAGAAAAACCACAGAAGGGGTGCTCATGTTTATGCAAAATTAAGACACAGTGAGTGTGAAATGTCTCTCAGGAGACACCAAGGATGGGAGTGTTGATTCGAAGGACACTGGAGGGGTCCAGAAGTTACACCTCACACTACGGCCTCCATCAAAAACACCTCAGCCTGAGCAGGGGCAGGAATTCAGTTGAGAATGCTATAACACTTCATTCCTAGGCTTCATAGCCCTGCTCTGTGGATTCGAAAATCCTATTCCCAAGAGTCTCGCAAAACTTTCTCCCCGACTGATGTGTTGCAAGACGAGTCCTCCTGGCCATGTTTGATGATCACTGAAACGTCAAAACAAATAGCCTTATTTGCTAGTGTGTACATTGTACATGTGCACAGGTAGAGATCATCCTATAAAATTCTGAACATATTTAGCACTGTGGTTTTAAATATCAGAAATATCGTGTGCACTAATGCATATTAATACTTAATATCAATAGAAGAGTACTCAAACAGCAGCTGAGATCTTCAAGTCTTCTCAACCTCCTTTAACGCTTAGGAAAGTTTTTTTTTTTTTTAATATTTTGAATTTGTATTCTAAGGTACATCATTTCATCAGTCGCCTTTGCGGATTGATGCAGTGGCTGTCAGCCATGCCGAGTGGTCCTGCTGCGACCAGTCAGACAGTAAACACGGGTGCTCTAATCACAGACTGACACTCCCTCAATTTAAAGTAATGCTCAAGGGCCTTCCCACAACTGCAATGAAAACCCCCACTGCTTTCAGTCCTACCACTGGGCACTGCTCATCTTGGAGAAGATGGAGGAGAACGAGGTCATGGGAAACCCAGCACAACCCAGCCTGGAGTAGGGTTACTCCAAAAGAGAGGGGTGGGGGCATCTATAAGTCCCAAAGGCCATGAGCAGTGATGAGATTCTTTCTGCTATTATAATGCAAATCAGAAACTGTTGTATTCTGACTTCAGAGAAAACTAAATAAAATAGCGTTTATTTTGCACACCCTGGAATTGTGACTATTAATTATATAGCCAGCTCTGTGATTTCTGATATCATTTACAGCATATAATTTAAAAGAAACCCTAGGAATACAAAATGATACTAAAATTACCGAGCTGCCCTTAGTATGGGAATTTGGGGGGGAATAATTTATTTCTAAAAGGAAAACTGAACACCTTTTTAATATAAAGCAGACTGCATTAATATCTCTTATATCTTTTAAACCAAAGTTTTGTGTGTGTGTATAAATTCATATGCTTGAATACATTCTTGGCTGATAGCCGTAACGGCCTTGCCTGTGTTGTTTATTTCTGAGTAAGCACACAGAGTATGGATATTTTTTTCTAGACAAACCAACAAGACAATATAGAATCACATATGACAAATACTTTTCTTAAGGATAGATACAAGTAACACCAGCTAAGAAACTCATCTTTTAAACCTGATATTGGGATTTGGGACATACAAAACACACACACACACACACACACACACACACACACACAGGAATTACTTTGTCATAGGGGAAATGCATGTTATCTGCAAAAGCAATTAATTCTGGTAAAATGAAATATCTCTGATCTTTCTTATCATGTGAAAATAAAAATAAAATAAATTGCCTCCAACAAAACACCACCACCACCACTTTAAACTCCAGTAGCAGCTTTTCTAAACAGTTGTAAAAGAAATGATTTAATTTTGGCCATCATCCTTTTATCTGTCAAAGCTCAGTATAAAACTGAGAAGGGATGATGTTAGAAAACTAAAAAGGTAAACTTTGTGTTCTGCGAAGAGTGTGTAGTCAGTAAAGTGCTTGATGTGCAAACATGAGGTCCCGAGTTCAAACCAGCACCTACATCAGACGCTGGACATGGCGCTGTCCAGTTAGTCTGGCTTAGTCAGCAAATCCCAGGTCCATGTCTCCACAGACAAGGTTAAGGCAACCTGAGAAGTATACCTGAGCTGCGGCTCCGGAGAAAGAGACACAAGATTGACTTTGAGGAACTTGGATGATATACTTAGGGAAGAAGAGAGGATTGAGCCATCTACCTACTGAGAAGGACTCTACCAATGCTTTCTCATGTATGGAGACAGACTATGCAGTCCACGACATTCTGGAAGGTGTTCCTCAATGATGTGTCTGTTTAAGCACTTATACTCTAAATAATTGGCCATAGTTAAGCTAAGCAGCATTGATTTGCACCAGAATCATTCCAAAAACAACCCAGTAGCTGTGTTTTTCGTTTATAGCTGTGAAACTTATACTTATGAGTATTCATCTACATAGATACATGCTTTGGCATTCCTTTGTACAGGTAGGTTCCACTGCATAAAACTCCAATGACTAGGATGAGAATCGCCGATTCATTACAAAGCCCTGGGTTATTACTGTATAAAACAAAGGTTCAGTTTCCTTCAACATAGGTCTCCATATGAGGTAGAGGTTTCCTTATGGCAAAACTGAGGAGCTGGCTCATCCAACATCAGGAGCACCTTGCTTTTGCCCAGTAAAGACAACTCAGCAACCCACTTGTCTTACAAAGCCTCTGCTTCCATCCCCAGGGGGAAAGATTTCCTGCTGAGCCTCTCATAGTCCTAACATCCATGATGAATAATTATTGTGACCTTTTAAAAAAGTAGAAACTGGGCTGGTGAGATGGGCTCAGGGAGTAAGAGCACTGACTGCTCTTCCGAAGGCCTTGAGTTCGGATCCCATGGTGGCTCGCAACCACCCGTAATGAGATCTGACGCCCTCTTCTGGTGCATCTGAAGACAGCTACAGTGAATTACGCTGGAGCAAGCGGGGCGGAACGAGCAGGGCAGAGCAAGCGGCGCTGCTGTCCCGAGTTCAATTTCCAGCAGCCACATGATGGCTCACAGCCATGTGTACAGCTACAGTGTACTCATACACATAAAATAAATAAATATTTAAAAAATAAATAAAAAATTAGAAACTAATAAATACATTTTCGGGGAGCAATCCAATCGCTACCTTTAGAAAGAAGAGAGTATGAACAACTATTTACAAAGCAAAACAGACGTATTCCCACACTATCCGATTCATGTTTTCTTCTTCACTCTTGTCTATGGGCACAAGAGACTTTGAACGAGAGAGAGAGAGAGAGAGAGAGAGAGAGAGAGAGAGAGAGAGAGAG
>JADRCD010203742.1:19339-29589 GCA_019843815.1 Montemys delectorum
AGAGAGAGAGAGAGAGAGAGAGAGAGAGAGAGAGAGAGAGAGAGAGACTTTAAACTCTGTTTATTCAATTTGTTTATGCCATTGTCCCTCGACAATAAATATAGCAGTTTTGTTGACTTACAAAAAACTTCTCTGTTTGCTTTGGGAGGAGGCAGGCCATAGACAGACCCTCAAACTGCCTTCGGATATGTATTTTCTTGCGAACACCATGGATTTTGGGACCTCGGTGGTCAAAGAAAAGCAACCATCTTGAATTCGAACTTGCTACAATTAAAGGAATTCTTTGTGCTTCTCTTTGGTGTTGAACTTGTTTCTCCTTTGTTCCATCAGTTGTGGGGGGGGGGGGGATGTTGTGTCTTAGTGTCTCTACTGCTTCAATAAAACATCACGACCCAAAGCAACTTGTAGAGAAAAGGGGCTTATTTGTGCTTCTATCTCTCAGGTCACACTCCATCAGTGAGAGCAGTCAGGACAGGAGCTCACAGCAGGAACCTACAGGCAGGTACTGAAGCAGAAGCCTTGAAGGAAACTGCTTACTGGCTTGTTCCTCATGACCTACTCAGCCTGTTCTCTTGTAGCACCCAGGATCATCAGCTGGAGGGTGTCACCACCCACACTGAGCTAGACCCTCTCACATTAATCATTAGTCAAGAAAATACTCACAGACCAATCTGGTGGGAGCATGTTTCTCAATTGAGAGTCCCTTCTCCCAGATTTGACGTCCTAGCGTACGTCAAATTGGCATAAAACTAACTAGCACAGTGGGTTATGCTCGTCAGGAATGCTCTCAGATTCTTGCTTACTTAATAAAACCTGTACCTTGTCTTTCTACTTGACTGATAATTTGGATCTGCATGGAATTTTACATAGTTTTTTTTTCTCTTTTTATTTTAAAGGAATACTCCATTCCCCTAGCTTACAGGGTCACTTTGATTCTCACTGCTGTGTGTGTGACTTGTCCTGTCATCTAGAAGCTATGAGAATCATCCCTTTGTAACCCAGTTCTGAAATTCTGCCCTATAGGAGTCTATTTTCATTCATTGTTTATGTTTCCGGTGAGCCCTTTCAATCTAAAAACTCATGGCCTTCGGTCTGGGGAAATGTCTTAAAAAATTGCCTTTTTGATGACTTCCTATACTCAATTTTCTCTGTTCTTGCTCTTTTTGAACTTCTATTACTGTGCATTAGATTTTTTTTTAGACTCCTTCCCAAGCTTCTTATCTCCTCTGATCTATTTTTTTTTATCTTTTTGTTTTACTTTATTCTTTTGTGTTTTCTGAATGACATCCCTGTAGACTGCTATCCTTGGCTCATGGGTACAGTATTTCCCTAAACTTTCTAGATATTTGTGATAAGCTTTGAGAAATTTCTTTTTCATCAGTGGTTTCTTGGCCTGCTGCATTGTTTTCCTGTGAATTCTAGTTTTATCTTCTTCCATCATTGACGTCTTTCCAGGTTGAAATGTCTGAATACATGTGTGATGCTGGTCAAGACTGCACTTCGCTGTGGTGATCTACACAGGCTATTCACGAAGTCCTTATGGCGCTCTGTGCTTGTCTCTTAGCCTACAGCAGTTTCCAAGGGAGAATCCTCTTCCTTCTTCATGAATGACATCAGCCTGTGTAGACATCTAAAACCATAGTGTTTTAATGAGCATCTCAGTTTGCTTGCTTTCTATTGCTGTAATAAAGCACCATGACTGAAAGAAACTTAGACAGAAAGGGGTTTATTTCAGATTACAGCCATCGTAATAAAGCACCATGACTGAAAGAAACTTAGACAGAAAGGGGTTTATTTCAGATTACAGCCATCGGCCATCATGAAAAGAAATCCGAGAGGGAACCTGGATGCAAGACCTGAAGGAATGCTTGTCACTGGATTGCTCCCCATGGCTTGCTCAGTTTGCTTCCCTACACTAATACACACCGTCTACTTAGGAGAAGCAGTGTCCACAAAGGGCATTCGAGAAAATGATCCCACAGATTTGCCCGCACACCAGTCTGATGGATGCTTTTGCTCCACTGAGGTTTCCTCTTTCCAAATGACCTGAGTGTGAGTTGAGCTGACAAAAGACCAACCAGGATAACAAACAGGCTCTCAGGCTTCTGCCAGTGATGTTACTATCATCTCATTTGGGACCCCGGTGATCTAAATGTCTATGTCTTCCCCCTTCCTGGTGTTCTCACTATGTTGTAAAATCCATTTGAATTTTCTTTTTCAATTATTATTATTGGTCTGTGACTTTTGCTAGGGATACAAAAACAAATGTCTATTGACTCCATAAGAGAACCAGTGACAGACCAAACTAATGATTATATGTAAGTTTATCGTAGTGAGTCTAAGAGTGTAATAGAGTGTGCAGGCTAGGTTTTATGTCAGCATAACATAAGCTAGAGTCATCCAAGGGGAGAGAACTTAATTTGGAAAATGTCTCAGCTGTATGCAAGCTCTAAGGGTATTTCCTTAATTAATGATTGATGTGGGAGGGCCCTGCCTATTATCGGTGGGGTCACCCCTGTGCTTGTGGCCTGAGGTTCTATAAGAAATCAGGCTAAACAAACCACAAAGAACAAGTCAATTAGAAGTAGTCCTCCATGGCCTCTGCTTTTCCTACTTTAAGTTCGTGCCTTAAGTTTCTACCCTGATTTCTCTTCATAATAAAATATGGTTGAGACATGGAAACTGAAATAAGCCTCTTTCTCCCCAAGTTGCTTTTGGTCATACTATTTCATCACAATAGAATGCCTAAGACATGCAGCAATTTACAGGAGCATAAATGAGGGGTTCTTCCTTAATCACGAATGACTCAAGACGCTTAACATCACTGGACATGCCCAACATTAATGTCCTCTTAAGAGAGCACCCATGGAGCTTTCTATACAACTTGCAGGCTACTCTGTGAATTGGGGCTCCTCTCTCCAAGGATTGCTTATTGTTTGTCTAATCCTGGGGAGAGGTCTTGCTAATCCCCTAAATTTCAGGGGAGATTCCTGAGACTTGTCAATTTTACTTCCTGTGTACTGTTAGCCTTAATGGGCTTCTCTCTGTGAGGAAAAATTTCAATTTAGAAGCCTTCTCTACACAACAACTGTTAATTTTTAAAGTTAGCATGCAAATTGTTGAGCTTTATAACAACACACACATATATCTGTATATGCATGTATATGCATTTGTCAGTATCTTTGCTCTTACTCATCCTCCCTGCTTTCTACTCCTCCCCCATCCACTCGTACACCAAATACTACTCACTGGCCAGAGAAGTCATTGAGTCAACACTCAGATATGGTAATGGACATGTGCTGGTATTCCTATATTTCTATAAAAACACCAAGTCTCATTGATATCCTAGAGTCTTTTAAGCCATAAAAGCTTCCTTTTTACCTGGGAACACAGATAAACAACCTATCGCTCTAAGTGTCCAAATTTAAATATTTAAGATAAACTTCCACTTCCTTTCAGTATTCTTACAAAACAGCCTTTTCATCCTTTAAAAAAAGAATGACCTAGCTGGGCAGTGGTGGCATACACCTTTAGTCCCAGCTCTTAGGAGTCAGAGGCAGGCAGATTTCTGAGTTCGAGGTGAGCCTGTTTTACAGAGTGAGTTCCAGGACAGCTAGGGCTACACAGAGAAACCCTGTCTCAAAAAACCAAACAACAACAACAACAACAACAACAACAACTGAATGATCTAGGGGAAGCATGAAGAAATACAAAAGCTAGCTGGAGTTCTTAGGAGTTCTCATAAGTAAATGGCTGTCCTTGACACGACTGAACTCTAATTCACTGCCACAAACAAATATTCAGTTTTTATGACTTGGCCAGTTCTGCAAGTTTTCATTTATCTTCCTTCTGTCTTTGGAATTTTCTATTATCGATTTTCAATTTTTTTCTATTATTTTCCAAACTATTTTTTCTCTTAGATTTCATCCCCAAGAGACTATTTAGGCAACTGATATTTAACAAAAAGTCAACCTTAGAGGAAACTGAGTGTGTGTGTGTGTGTGTGTGTGTATGTGTGTGTGTGTGTGTGTGTGTGTGTATGTGTATGTCTGTGTGTGTGACTGCATACACACACATGTGGGTGTGTGATGAAAGAATGGATAGATCCAGAAAATACAGCATGAAAAAATATAAAACTCTCCTTCATAAATATGCTATGGTTGCCATATTTTCCCATGCAATACACTTTAAATGTACATAAAATACAACATTTAAAAGTGGAAGCTGTTCCCCTGATTAGGTTCCCTCCAGCTGGTGCTCTGCCCTGACACTGACATCGTTAGGGATGATTAGCTGTCCATGACACCTGAGTTCACAGTACCTGCGTGTTACTGAATACAATGTCATCCTGAAGCTATTAATATCACTAACAGGTGTGATGCTGGATAGACTGGGGTTTGAACTCCTGCAGTTTATCTGCCACCCTTCCATTTTAAATGTAATCGGAGCAGACGTGCCTTTGAAGCTGAAGGACATCAGGAATCACCGGCATTTATTGAGCTTTCGCTCCAGACTGCATAAGGAACAGGCATTATCATGAGTCATCTCTTCAGCTCGGTGCGGTGCTTATGATTACTCTGCATATTTTACAAACATGGAAAAATTGGATCTCCGATTAGCATTGTACCTAAGGGCACATAGCAGGAAAATAGTAGAATCTAGGTTTCATGACTCTAGGGTTCATGTTCTGTTTTATTGTCCACAATATTGGATAGAATACTTTTCAAAATTTGTCCAAATGAACAAACACACTACACACCAAACTGAACCAGACCCAAAGTCTGTACAAGTCAATAAACTGCTATACAGCTAGAAAATAAGCATTCATAAGGGGAGCTGTAGAAGTTCACACTAAATTCTATACTTTCCGAATCTAATACATTTTATGCACTTGTTCACCATACCCCCCCCAAAAAAATCTGACAGATCAGAACTAGAACAACTGATAGTTTTATATCATAACTTATGTCTGTTATCTCTATCCATTTTATTTTTTATTTATTTGTAAGGGTTTTATAATAAAGTTTTATTTTAAATTTTTAATTAAAAACTTAGTCTACTGAAACTTAAGGTAATAGTTAAATGAGTTCCCTAAGTGTTATCTCGTTAAGAAAAAAAGATGACCATGCGTGAGAAATATAGAAGTCAACCCAGATACTCACACTGTCAACCCAGTACTTGAAAGCTGAGGCAGAAGGATTTCCATAAGCTTGATGACAGCTGGGAGTTCCAGCCCAGTCTGTCTGGGATACAGAGTGAGACTCTGTGTAACAAAATAATGGTAAGGAACGGATGGAGCAAGCGAGGAAGGAAGGGAGGGAAGGAAGGAAGGAAGGAAGGAAGGAAGGAAGGAAGGAAGGAAGGAAGGAAGGAAGGAAAGAAGGAAAGAAAGAAAGAAGGAAAGAAAGAAAGAAAGAAGGAAGGAAGGAAGGGTAGAAGGGAAGGCCAGACAGTCCAGGTCACAAACCCTATAGCATTATGAATAGCACAAGATAGTACTGGTAGAATCATTGCTTCAATCAAGAATGTGCTAATGGAGCTAGAGAGATGACTCTGAGGTCAATGCAGAGGACCAGAGTTTGTCTCCCAGCACTCACATTGAGCAGTTCACACCTGCCTATAACTCTAGCTCCAGGAGATCTGACATCCTCTTCTGACTTCTGTGTGTATGCACATACACATAGCACACAGTCACACAGACACACACACACACTCACACACACTCACACACATGCACATAAATAAAAATAAAACTACCTTAACGTGTTCGTTAAAATAATGTTTCACCTAACAAGTTACTCTCAAAACTTAGTCTTAAAATAATAGCCACCATTTTTTTTTAATCACTGTTCCTGTGAACCAGGAATGGACGTTGTTGGGTCATTATGGCTCTGGACCTGCACAAGCTGTGGCTATTAAGAATCACGAATCACCAAGGGCCAATCCTGAATCCTTTTACCAAAAAGGAGCAGGCCTTTCTGTCTGATGACTTTCTGGGAAGCTTCCGTGTCTAGAGGAAGACAGCCTCCCCACAGGGTATTTTCCAGGTCAAGGAATGGTAGGTCAGTTGTCAAAGGAGATGGTGTCCACTGTCCATAGGCTTGTGTGTCTATGTATGTTGCGCTTGCTCTGGGTGGGATGGTGTTACGCCAGAAAGTGTGAGGTTAGTGGGGGGGGGGAATATTTACTCTAGAAACAAGAAAAGATTTGTAGGGAAGAAGAAAAGGAAGCCAGAGAAACCACTGTGAGGACTGAATAGAACATTTGAATAGAGAGTTTTAGTTAGAAGGAGTTGTTTTAATCGATGGCGTTAACCGATTGCCCTGTATGTCCATCACACCTTTTCTTAATACCCACAGAAATCATGATATAGACTTTAACTTGTTCCAGTCCACGTAAAAGATGCTGAACGATGTATCAAAGGGGACACAGACTGAAGCAAGGATGCCTGCAGGGATCCCACTGCATCTGAGGCACACAGTTCTCTCGTCTTCCTTCTAGCACTAGAAAGTGCCTTTCTCTGTGAAGTTAGCTCCTAGGTGATTTTCAGAGATTTATGTGGATGTTGATTTCATGGTGCCATCACGAAGACTCTAAGGAAAGATTAAGAACAAAATTCATATCGTGGGATATTTGAATGGTGATTTTCAAGCTCATGGAATCCAGTTAACAATTAGCTAATAAGATATAAGCAAACATTCATTCTGCCATGTCCACCCCATTTTCTTCCTCTCCCTATTAAACCAAAACCAGAACTGCCAGTAATCTTTATTCTGACAGGAGCCAGACCAGGAAATCATATTTCTGTCAGTGTTATATTCTCATGCTTCCCAAGTAACAATGGGTTAAATATTTTAAACTTGGTGAAGATAAAGAAACAGGTCCAGAACATAATGAAAATTTGCCATCCAGGGGGAGCAATACACATATTTTTTTCGTACGTATGCTTGATTAAAACTGAAGGCTTTGCTTTTGTTGGTGTCTGCTCTGTTTCCTGCTCCCTTGTGACTCACGCTTCTTAGAACACCTAGAACCTATTGTCGACAAAGCATCTATACGTTAAAAATAAAATTAGTATCTTCCTCAAGTTCCTTCATCATGCTCAACTGTTTCACTTTGTGTTTGAAAAGTGCAGGTATAGTCCTGTCCCACGTCACAGCAACCTTGGCGGTGACTCTGCCATTCCCAGTATCTACCTCTAGTTAGCTAAAGAATCTCTGCAAATTTCCAAGGTTGATTTTTGCACCTTCTCATTAACCAAGCAAGCACTACAAATTGAAATTACACACGTTACTCTGTAGCATAATAAAATTAGTGTAGAAATGACAAGAGGTCTCTTGCAATCGATTTAGGGAGTTTGGTACATGGAGCAGGTTTTCTCCTTGCTTTCCTGCTCGTTTCTGAGACACTATTCCAGAGAGAAGAAACAACTGTCACTAGATAATCACCTGAAAGATTTGACTATCAGAAGTCTTTAGAGTCAGGAATGAAATCCCTGGTTAGCCCTTGCTCAATTCCTCAAAGTTCTATGTCAGCACCTACCAATCAGAGTTTCATTTCTTCCTTTACATAACAATTATCAAAAAGACAATTCAATAAAATAATCACCAAGGGATTTTAACTAAAAGACAACCATAGCAGCAGTTTCCTAAGGCTTCATCTTTTTTTAAAATCACACATTCTCCTATAAATCTGTGTAAGCAGTACATAGCAGAGCGTTACTCAAACCACGACAGCCTTGCCCCGTTATTATACAATCTTGAGGGCATACAACAAAGACTGTCCTCACGGTAAGAAAGCTCCACGAGCAGGATGCTCTTTAGAAGGTGCACTTCAGCATCTCAAGTACAATGACTACAGGCACCATGGTCAGGAAGATGGAAGAAACTGCTCATGATTCTGCTCTGTTGGTTCAGATCTGTCCAGAGAAAAGAATGGTTGATTCCTCAGAGCAGAATACCTTGACCACTAGAGCTGTTCTTTGTGATGAATTCCAAACATGACAAGATTGGGAACAAAGAGTTTGTTTAGTCACTCCATGTTTTGATTTCCCTCCCAATACTAGGAATGGTGCTTCCAGAACGCTAGCTATAACATCTACCAAGGACCTATTATTAGTCACGAGCATTTACATAGCTAATGATACTGTTTGAATATAAACCAAGGATGTTAGAAGACAACAAAGAGAATTTTAATACGATTTTTACTAACTGTTCAAGGCAAGGCATGAAACATTTGAGACTTGAGGTTTGGTAAAACATGCTTAGATAGATATCTGAACTTTTAAAAACCTCTTCTGTGGTTAAAAAGCACAAACTATACAGATCATACTCTTGCCCAATGATGCCACACATATAAAGCAGTTTCTTTTATGTCTATGAACACTGACATTTGAAAAGCCCTTTTTTCAATAATACAAAGAAATCGAGAAAGATAGAAGCTCAGGGACCATTGCTCCCAAAACAGTGATGCGCTCTGGTGATTAAAGCAAAAGAACTGCACCAAAGGAGCAAACTCAGGTACATACACTACAGTGGAGTGTTTGTCGAAGATGGCCTTTTCAGTATGAGGAAGAACATATGGCCCTCAGCAGCTGTCCATCTGGAAAAGAAAATAAAACTGTAGCTCCTTTCGTACTAAATGTAGAAATTTATCTAGATTAAAATTCTATGCTTAACTATAATATCATTAAAAGGAAACCAAGGAGACATGACTCTCAACGTCATAAATGAAGACTGCTTTTTTTTTTTTAAAGAAGAATTCTAGATCTCTGAAGTCACAAAGAACAGACTTGACCAGGGGAAACTGTAAACCTCCAACATGAAATATTACAGAATGGGGAAAAAAAAAAAAGAAAACATTGGTAGCATGTAATGGAAGATGGGATCTTAATCAGACCTGCAGTGAGGGACTGACTAGACAACATAAAGATCAGATCACATATAAAAATAGAACCCTGACCTATAACGCACAGCAGCCAAGGCCATGAAGCAATCCTATCCCAGAAGCCACTACTTGATAAGCAGCTCACATACTGATTTAAAACTAACCAGAGCAAACCAAATATGCACCCATGATGCATGACAAAAGATGCCCTAGTTCCAGTGAGGCCACCCACAACTTCGCCATGGCAACAGCCTCCAACAGGGCACAACTGAGCCTTCCCATTTCCCCACTGAAAACCTTTTTGTCTTGCATCACCCTGTTTGTCAAATGAAAATCATGGTACCCAGCCCCTCACTACAGCAAATTCTGGATAAGCAGACATATTTGTTCTCAGTTAAGTATCATGTGCTAGTTTCCACAATGTTAAATCCATTCATAAAGCAAGGATTAGAAAGATGTATTTCTGATGACACACATAGACTAGGAATGGGACGTAAGAGATGACCAATATCAAGGTGGAGACTGGTTCCTTGTCTTTCCTAAAGACACAAATATTGTCTTTCCGAAAGGACGTGTGTGTGTGTGTGTGTGTGTGTGTGTGTGTGTGTGTGTTCCCCTGAACTCATTACCATTAACACCAGTGTTATAGTTCTAATGAACCTTTTGGACCCTTTCAAAAGTGTACAACAACACAGAGTTTTTATCCTTTCATATTGTATTACTGTAATTAAGTACCTGAGGCAGGTAAATTTGTTAACTGTGGTTTCTTTTGACTCATAATTAAGGATATCCAAGGCCAAAGAATCACACTTGATAATGATCTTTTTTTTCTTTTTTTCTTTTTTCTTTTTCTTTTTCTTTTTTTTTTTTTTTTGGTTTTTCCAGACATAGTTTCTCTATGTAGTCCTGGCTGTCCTGGAACTCACTCTGTAGACCAGGCTGGCCTCGAACTCAGAAATCTGCCTGCCTCTGCCTCCCAAGTGTTGGGATTAAAGGCATGTGCCACCACTGCCTGGCTGATAATGATCTTTTTACTGGCAGAGTCCTGAGGTGACACAAGGTATCACATAGCAGGTGATAGAGAGCACATGTGACTATCTGTTTTCTTTCTTCCTCTCCCACCCCATCCCTTCCTCCCTCCTCCCTCTCTCCAAATGACCCCATTTAATCGTATTCAATTTCAAAGTCCCATTTTCTACCTTTTAAATATACAATAGAATTACATTTAAACATGCAAATCTTTGGTGGACACACCTGAGCCACATCTAAATTATAACACAACCCAAAAATATGGTGTAGATTGTGTGACACAATCTTTCTCTCTCTCTCTCTCTCTCTCTCTCTCTCTCTCTCTCTCTCTCTCT
>JADRCD010203744.1:0-29579 GCA_019843815.1 Montemys delectorum
TGTACATACATCATATGAATGCTTTATATCTGAAGAGTCCAGAAGAGGGTATTCAATCCTCCAGAAGTAGAATTCCACCTAGTTGTAAACTGCCCTTTGTGGATGCTACAAACTCTACCCTACTCCTCTGCAAGAACAGAAAGGGCTTTTAGGTGCTCTCTCTCCAGCCCATAGTCAGAGAATTTTTTATGAGAATGAACCTTAAATTTCTTGGAAGATGGTTTTTCTTTTGTTGTTTTTTTTAGAAATTAATAAATTTGTTTTCTTAAAAGAACTTTTACCTATGTATAATGCATTCTGGTTACTCTGCCCTCTCTCTTTGTTCTCTCTCAACTTTGCCAGCCTCCCTTATTCTTTGCAAATCTCTTTCCTATATTCATAACATTTTGTTTTGCGTCCCAGCGAGTTGAGTGCTAGCTGGGTGGTCCATCCAATGGGAACACAAGTCGATGCAAAGCCTCTCCCACACCTGTTAATTGTCAGTAGTTCAGTAATTGATGATGCCCAAAGCCCCTGACACTGGTTGTTTTTATACTACATTTTTTTTCCTGAAACTAAGGACCATGAAAAATAAAACCTGTGAAGTTACACTTTATAGAGAAATTTTGTATTCTGTTTCTGTATACAGGGACCTAGGATGCTCACTGCATGAATCTGCACTCCAGTGGGCTAAAAATCTTGAAATCTTGTGCTATAAAGTTTGGTTTTTGCTCTCTATGGAGGCAAAGAACTTCAATTCTACAAGTGTGGTATTGGTCAAAGCAGAAAAGAAAACAGGACAAAATTTGGTCCTATTGTTCAATCAGAATATTATTTTAATAGTGGCAGTTTTGGCAAAGGGAAAAAGGCCTTTATCCACCTATTCAGTAAATATTTGGTAAGTGTCTATACTGTACAAGATTCAAGCTCACATTAAAACTACAGGAATACTCTCTTCATTCAAAGTTCTTTCCAGTATTTATGCTTAGAAAGGTGTCAAGAAATTACTCTAAGTATTGTAGTTGACTTAGTGACCAAGGTCTCTAGGGTCCAAGGAATAACTGCTTCTGATAGAGATAGTTTATATAAGAGTGGCATTTCAGATTAATGTTAATAGTTAAGAAAGCATTTATAATATTAAAAGGCCTTCTTATTCCTAATGTGAATTGGCATGAGATTAAGGTAGACTAGCTTTTTATGTACACACTGTTTTTCAGGTGATGATGACGAGAGTGTGTTATATTACATCAAGGCTGGGCTGCACCCACTCTGTGCAGTGACATCAATATTAGTGTTATCGTGCTGGGTATCAAACAGAGTAATCTGAGGGCAGGGGTGGGCTTGGAAAAATCATGAGTTAAAAGGCCATCCTGAAAATCTTCCTATCTTGAAAAACATAGGTTTTTGTTTTAAATCGAAGACAGAGATTTCTGATTTTTTATGACAGAGTCTACTAAAGCATTATTCAGTCAGAGATCTAATTGTCAGGGCTGGGGAGATGGCTCAGTCACAAAGTTTTTGTGCAAGCATGATGAACTGACTTCTGACCCCCAGCACTCAAGGGAAAAGCTTATGTGGTCTCATCCATCTGTAACCGTAGCGTTGGGTGGGAGTAGAGACAGGAAATTTTCTGGGCTAATTGGAATATAACCAAAATGGTGAGCTTAATTGAAAGACTGTGTCTCAGGAAACATTTGAGGAAGACATTGCAAAGCCAATTTCTGTCCTCCAATACACCTGTATGAGTGAACATACCCTCCCATGCACAACCACACAAACACATGCCCACATACAGAGATGTACACATGAAAGAAATTCTGAGTGTTGTCTCATAATGTAAGATGACCTCCTTTCTGTATTCTACAAGATTGCTCATTTGAAAGCTGATTTACCTCACATTATGATTTGTTATAAGAAAAATGGCCTACTTTATTACTTCAATAAATCACTTCTAAGGGTTACTCTTTGACATTTTATACTGTACAAATGAATTGCTATAGAGTATGTAAACTTAAAACAAATAATCCATGAAAAATTGAGTTATCAAACAGAATAAAAGGATACAGGCATGCCTATCTAAAGAGACATTTAATTGTGTCTTCATAATTCTTCATATGCAACATCAGTACTGCTGAATAGCAGTTCATACCAAGTAGATGAGGGACCAGGCGCAGCAGGTAGAAACATTAACCATGCAAGCCTGGTGACCTGTGTTTGGTGCCTAGAAGCCACATAGTAGGAGGAGAAAACATGCTCCTCTTGTAAGTCATCCTCCGACCTCCACACACAAGCCGTGCCATTAGTACATGCTGCTGCTCTACCTCCAAAATTAGTACATAGAAAGTAAACAAAGAAGGAGACAGAAGAGACGGTATACAGATTAAGACCACTTGTTGCTTTCAAACAGGACTCAAGTTTGAGTCCTGGTACTTACATGGACGCTCAAAAGTGCTTGTCACTGCCATTCCAAAGGACTCTAATGCCTTTTTCCGGCCTCTAGGCATGAGGCATACATATGGTATGTATTCATCCGTGCAATAAAACACTCATACACGAAAAGTAAAAATAAACGTTCAGAAATGTTGAAAGTAAATGAGATTGGGCTGTCTTCTTCACCCGACTTGACAGATCCACATACTGAGTTAGAGGATGACAGCTCACTCAGATTAGCCTTTTAGAATTAGATATTGCCAAAGTCTGGATAAGTATGAAGACTGATTTTTTTCTGAAATCGCATCCAAAGTACTGGGTTATTAAAATAATGTTTTTGAACTTTCCTATTCAAATGGATAGTGTCTATATTTGAGAGCTATAGGAGCAAGAGCAGAAATAAGAACAATAACAACAACAACAACAACAACAACAACAACAAATCAGATGGCAGTATTTGCAAGGAACCCGGATAGGATTTCTGAAAAGAAGTTGTACAGATGGCCCGGACATAGATGGCAAGGTGCTCAGCATGACTCATGCAGGAATGCATGCAAATCAAAACTCAGACTTTGGGGTGCTCCTATGAAAATACAGAAAAGCACCTTATTGAAGAGGATGCATAGAAACTTGGAACCTATTGTTTGTGGGAAAGTAATATGCGGCACATGCCATAGAAAATAGAACAATGCCTCTAAAATTAAAAAAACAACTAGAATTATCATATATTAAGTATATTCATATAGCCAAGCAGTGATCATTTAAATATGACCAAAGTGGTATAGTTTACATGTATTTTATAGGTACAGCTTAAAAATCAGGGTTACCTTGGCAGCATAATCTTCCTGCCTGCATCTCCCTTGGTCTGGGCTTAGAGATATAAATAAGCCCCTAGTATATTTGTACAACTATATTTTATTTGTACATCTTTTAGTAAAACCATAAAAATCTGGCATCATTTATAGAATTATTTATCCCCTTTAAACAGGAGCTAGGTATTATTTAAGCTAGAGAACACCATTGCAGGCTATAGAGAATGGAATTATGAATAAAGAGAAGATATAAGAGAGAGGCTGACCGACTCAGTAAAATTAGCAGGATTTTTTACTGCTATTGATCGAATAGAGGACATGGACTAACTGAGACATTATTATGAGTGAAAGGTAGGATGGCTTCAACAGTGGCGTGAAGATGCTCTCATGCCTTAGAAGCCCACAAACCAAAGAGGTGCTCAACCTCCTAAACCAACCCCAGTCCATGTGAAGATGCTCAGGGCTGTCATGGGGAAATTGGCCTAGCTTTAAGCAAGGGAAAGAGAGACCCGAGAACCTTTCCAAAGCAGGACTACATCCTCAGAGATGGTGGGAATCCCTGGCATCGATGATACCGTGCACTGGTCTAAAGGTCCTAGCTGGGACACAATCCAGAAAAACAGGAATAAGGAGCACAGGCAAGGAGCGGGAAGAAACAAGGATACACAACTGGTGGCTGTATGTGTTTTCTACCTAAAAATTCTAGAGAAAAGAAAACTCTGAGTGAGAACTAATGACAGACTCTGGTGAGATGGTTGGATCATTAGTGAAACTAAGAGCTGGGTGGCTGTTGCCAATCAAAGTAAGTTTTTAAAAGGTTCCATCCAGAGTCTGGAGAAATGGTTCAGTGTTAAATTGCACTTGATAAGTCTTGTAGAGGACCCAGGTTTGGTTCTCAACATCTCCATAGCGTCTCACAACTCTATATAATTCCAGTTCCAGGGAATCAGATCTAATACTCTGTTCTGGCTTCCATGGACATTAGGCATGCATATGAAGCACAAGCATACATCAGGGGAAACGCTCAGACACATATATCTACATAATCTTTAAATAAAAAAAGGTTTGATTCCAAACAACAGCCCTATTGTGAAACCTGCCAAGAAAACCACCACAATAATAAAAATCAGCAATCACAAACAGAAGGCAAGAGAGATAATATTTTATTTTGAGGAGATGTACTACAAGTCTGATGATAATGACTTAATATATTTTTAAACTGAAAATGCAAATGAAATTCTCCTTTGTGTTGTGAAAAATGTATAAGCGTGTGAATAAGCAAAAAAAAAAAAAAAAAAAAAAAAAACATACTAACGTGGTAACATTCTAGCTGTTAAAGGTCAGCCAAGAAACAAGGTACAATATATGATGAAGATGCTATTTCAAAATAAGTGGAGTTGCTGGATATGATGGCCAAGGCCTATAACCTCAAAACTTAGAAGGTAGAGGAAGGAAGATCATCACAAACCAAGACCCTGGTTCAAAACAACTACAGAATAGCAAGAAAAGTAACAGAATATTATTTTGTTTTTATATAAAAAAATTTTAAAGCAAAACAGTATTACTGTCCAATATATATTTTTGTATTTTGACCATGCTAAGAGGTTTTAGTCGTAGGTGTATGGGAAGACCCTCTCAAAATTTTCCTTGATAAAACTAAAATATATAAAACTTAATTAGACATCAACTTTATTGCAGGATCAGAACAATCTATTTAAATAACCTGGAACTATTCATTTCATAGTCTGTGCTTTCTTACCATTTTAAAGTGAGCGAATTTGCATTTGCCTGGGAATAATGATAACTCGTTAAGTTACTGCAGTACACTCAGGAGTGTGGGTGGCTGGGAGTTTTTTTTTTTTTTTTTTTTTTTTTTTTTTTTAATTTGGAAATGAAAAGCATTTCTGAACCTCACAAATACTTCAGGAGAAGAGAGCCTGCCATGTAAACACATTAGCACAAATGATCTTCTGTGATGATTGATTCAAACTTGCTGACCTTGGATACACTGAATGCCTTTTCTTTATTCACAATAAGCTGCTAGGTGAATTCAGGGTGAAATTATAATATAAAAAGAGTCTCTCCACATGATTATCTGAACGAGGTGAAGCTTTCTCTTCCTTGTCTGAATTATTCAACTTGAGCAAGGCATATTACAACAGGAGAGATCGTCACTCTATCCAAGGTCACAGTTGGTCATGGGTTCTCTGAATCAGAAGGTAGAATGCATCATTGATTCATGAATAATCCAAACGATTGGCAAATTTAATATTTTTTTTCTTAAAAAAAATCTAATTTTGATGATTTTTTGAGAGACTTTTGGCCTTTAAGTGTATGTACATTGAGAGGTGTAAGTCAAGCAGACATAAACCAGGCTGGAGAAGCTGGAATAGACATACCAGGAAGGAAACAAAAATCAGACACAAAAACTCATGAGAAAATTAAATTTTTAAAAAAAGTTTGTTCAGGGGAAACTCAGTACTTGTTCTGTATGTTCACATTCCCCGCTCCTCAAATCTTCTGTCCAACCACGTCCCTTTTGCATGGTTAGCAAACCAACATGTGATGACACATAAGAACTGATCAAAGTAAGAAAAAGTTGAGGAAGAAAATAAAGACCTTTAATAAAATACTTTTCCATGAAAAGATGTGTGGCAAAGTCTACTCTCCTAGACCTCAGGACTGTACCTGATGCCTTTTCTTCTTATTTTAATTTGGTGTGTGTGTGTGTGTGTGTGTGTGTGTGGCATAGGGAGGTTCTTTTGCTTATGAGGACAATCTGGAGGCCAGAGGTGGACCTTTTTCAATTGCATATCTGTCTGTCTGTCTGTCTTTCTGTCTGTCTATCTACGCATTTACTTACTTACTTACTTACTTACTTACTTACTTACTTACTACTTACTTACTTACTTACTTACTACTTACTTACTTACTTACTACTTACTTACTTACTTACTTACTTACTTACTTTTGAAACAGTACTAAAACCTCACTCTTTTGGCTGCCCCATAGGAACCATAGCCCAGAGCACTGGGAATTACAAATGCCACTTTTTGTGTGGGTTCTGAGTCTCCACACTCAGGTTTCAGGCTTGCACAGCAAGCATCTTTGCTACTGAGCCATCTCCTTAGCCCATGCCTTTTTTCATGGTGAAAGTCTAACCATGAAGACTAATGCTTACCATGACAAATACTTACTGATTCTGCTGACCATGAGCCGCATGCTACAACTGCTGGTGGATGTTTAACTCTTTCTCGGTTAACATGCATATTAATCTTCTAAAATGAAGGCCCTACTTATCCAAAGCATACATATGATGTAATTGAGTTGTGGGAGGCACAAGTAAGTGCATGTCAGAGTCAAACCCAAGTCCAAGATCACCCATCTCATGCCCTTTGCTCTAAGCCATTCTGCTACTCCACGTCATTCTATTTCCTTGCAAGTAGGAAGTAAATATGGCTAACAGTTCACTCTCTTAATTTGGGAATAATCTACAGTATTCTGCAGAAACATGGAAGGAAAAGGGATCTTTTTTCACATTAGGAAGTAAAACAGTATTTAAAAAAGCAGCTTTAACAAAAAGATTTTTGAGTGGGCCTTACAAGGATCACTTTAATAGGAATAAAATGGGGGAAATGTATTCTAGGAGGAAAACTGAGCAGCCCGTGAAAGATGGATTGAGAAGTGAGAGTGAGGTACCAGGGAAAGCAAACAGAAGGTCTTTTGAAATCATTTGTGTAAGAGAAAGAGCCATGAACTTGGATGTTCATACAGGAAGTGGTACATGAGGGACTGAGGGATACATAGAAACTGCCAAGGAAAAACTCTTTGATTTGTGGATTGTGGGGCAGTGGTCTGTTCAGGCAATCTGGGCCCAGTAGAGAACAGGTCTGGAACCCCGAAGTCCCAGTGGGCAATAATTTCTGCCTGCAAGAGACAGAAGGAGTTCGGCCACACCTCCTGGGACCCTGGCTCCTGTTTTAGTCCCAACCTCCCTGCAGGAGATGTGTGTTCTGTCACATAGACAATGCCCCAAGCTCCCAGCATTCTAGCTGGACCCTACCCCCCAATCATCTGACCACAGCTAGGTGTGCTTCATCCCACAGACAGATAGCTCCACCTCACAATATAAGGTGTGGTTTGCCCCCTCCTCTCTCTCTTGCTATCTTGCTTTTTCTCCTGCTCTATTGCTCTCTTGATGTCTTCCTTTCTTGCTTCCTTCCTTTCTTGCCTCCTCTTTCTCTCCTCTTCTCCTCTGCTTCCTCTCCTTTCTTTCTTTCCACATGGTCATGGGCAGCTTCTTTTCTCTTTTCCTATAATAAAATATCTTATGACTATGCATTGCCTCCTTATAACTAACATGTCACACAGCCCCAGCATCATCATCAGCAAGACACAGGCTCACAGTGGATGCCAGGACTGAAGTTTGGCCACCTAGCCATTTATACCTGGCTTTGAACCCAGGGGAGTCACCATCTCTGTAATCTTCACTTGTCTGAGTATTAGGCTTGTATTTTGAAAACATTAACCTTACAAGAATTCATGCACAGAAAGGGATGGTAGAATGTTTCACACATAGCAAGGCTCTTGTGTATGTTAGCTGTTCCAGGGCATGGAGAGTAGAGCCCAAGATGTTTTGTTAGTTTCTGTTTTCTGTATCTCATATCAGGTCTTGAGAAAGGGAACTTATAAAGGTATGCGTGGTTTAATGGTTCTACATTTTATCTTTATATCAGACAATTTTTACATGGTTTTCTATGTGGAGGAATGATTTAGGCAAGCTAAAGAGCTAGAGAGTAATGGGGCTGTTTCAAAGTGATTAGACTATGCAATGCATTTAACTTCAACCATAATAAGATGAGCAGATTGTGATACATATAAACTCACACAGAAATACACACATACAGAATCATCAAGAGAAAAGAAAATGTAGACCTTAGAGCAAGGAAAATTTCCAGTGACAAGAAAGATTATTACTCAGTGGTAAAGGGATCAATCTACAAGAAAGAGGCAGCAATCCTAAAATGAACATAGGAAACCACACAGCAGTGCAATACCTGATGTAAGACTGGTAACACCAAAGGAAAATGAGCAAATTCTTCATATAGCTACAGACTGCAACACTGTATTAACAACTGAGAACAAAGTTAGAAATCAGCAAGACTGACAATGCTATCTATTCAATCTGTAGACTATTTTTAAGAAAATTCCATCCAATAAAAGCAGAGTATGTATTTTATTCAAATGTGAGTGAAATGTGCTAAGATAAATCAATGTCTAGTTTACAGAACAATGTTGTGATATGTGTAATAAGAAAATCTTTCTTGAACATTTATTTCCCCAAAGATAACTTTTGGCAGACCTCTCAGCAAAATTACTAACATCCCTTTAGCTCTTTAAACTGTGTACTAACCTGCTCTCCTACTGCATATTCAGCTTGTTTAAATGTAACCTATATTTAAGAGTACAATATAGCTAGCTGTACTTGCCTTGGATTTCTCATACAATCAGCCTTTACAACATAAGAAAATGCTTAGCATTTATCTTAAATTATGTACCCTTTCTTGACCCTAGCCCAGAATAAAGTATAAGTGTATGTGTGTGCTATGGTAATCATTAGCTGAAAACAGCTAACAGGTTGAAAGCAACTTTAAAGGAAATATTCACCATACATTTTGCAAGTAAGGTAGATATAGCTCAATTGCATGGGTTCGCAGTGTTGTCTCCTATTGTGAGTCAGATGGGATCAGTTAAGTTTCTTCCCTCTAAGAATTTTTGTAAACAATCTCTCATCCTCCTCCATACAGTGTTTTCTGTGCTGTTCAACACATGTGCTTTTCATGGACAGACACAAGGATAGGCTCAGATTCAGAAACAAACATTCAGAGATAGGCACAAGAAGGACAGAGCAAACTCTCAACAGAGAGCTCACAGATCGGTCAGTAATTATGGACTATCGACCAATGGAAAGCACAGATAGCTTAGAAAATTAAAACTTGGGCCCACTTGCAGTTCAATTAACCCAAGAGGAAGTGACTTTGTTTGCATTTCTTAATTCGACATGATTGCATTTTAGTGTTCTCTGAAGTTATTGTTAATTTGTTAAATGACTCAAAAGAAATGGAAATGCATCGAAAAGAAATAAAATTATACAGAATATTGTTCTATCTGTGGAATCAGAGCTACCAGAATTTAACAAGCACATTCCCAAACTCTCAGAAACTAAGCAAACACTAAGAAATGGTGCATGACTCAAAGAAGAAATGTTGATGGAAATAAAAACACATTGGGCTGAATTAAAATAAATGCAATGTATTAAAATCCATGCTAAAGCAGCACTGAGAGAGGAAGTTAAAGCACTAAATCCATGAATTAGAATACAGCAGCCATCTTAAGTCTGAGCTTTCACCAAGATTTATTTTTAGAAAAGCAAAGGAGAAATAAGCACAGCAGCAATAAAGAAAAAAATAAGATAATGGAAATCATGTGAATGGAAGCAACAGAGAAAAATCAGTGCACATGAGTTGGTTTTTAACAGATCAATAACATCGACACACCCCTAGGAGCACTGACAAAAGAAAAACAAAAGATGCAGATTACCTGCATAAGAAAGGATCCTGTGATAATCACAGATGCTGGAAGGACAGAGAGGCATGATATACAAATCACACACTTGAATTCAGCAACGTAAATGAAACATACTGACTCCCTGAAAGCACAAAATCTACCACAGGGCATCTAAAAATTAAACAGGGATTGAAGTCTACTGAAGCTACCAGGGCATTTGAAACTGTAACTTAAAAATGTCAAGGAGAAATATCGTACAGCACAGATGGTTTCACCAGAGAAATCTACCAGCTTTGAGCGGAACTAATAAATATCAATTTTCTTGCAAAAATTAGAAGAGGAGGGAACACTTTATTTCAAAGATTTGATTTTCATCTAATACCAAAACTGTATTGATAGCATCAGAAAACCTTACAGATTAATATTACTCATAAATACAGATTGGTGTACGTATCTTGAACACATATTAACAATTAGAATCCAGGCATCAATAAAGTAATTACACGTTATGACCAAGTAAAGTCTACTACAAAAATGTTAGGCTGGTTTAGAATTCAAAAACTGATTAATGTGATCCACGAGAGTTAAGAAAGAAAAATTCCATGATTGTGCTGGCTAGTTTTATGTCAGTTTGACATGAGCTCAAGTCATTGGAAAGGAAGTAACCTCAACTGAGAAAATGCTTTCCCAATATAAGGTTGTGGGAAAGCCTGTAAGGCATTTTCTTTTTCTTTATTAGTGATTGATGGGGGATAGCCTAACCTATTGTGGGTGGTGACACCTGTGGGCATGGTCCTGGGTTCTCAAAAAAAGAAGGCTGACTAACACACAGGGAACAAGCTAGTAAGCAGTACCCCTCCATGGCCTTTGCATCAGGTCTTGACTCTAGATTCCAGCTCTGCTTGACTTCTTCCCCTAAATTCCTCCAGTGATATACTACAATGTGAAAGGACACAGGGGCTTACTGTTCTTTGCAATACAGTACCAATACACTTAAAGTGAAGAAAGGAGACAATGAACTGTAGCTGTTTATAGGTTACATGATTAATCTGTAGAGAAAAATCCCAAGGAACCATAAAAAAACTCCAGGCTAAACATAGCTCTAAATAAGATTGTAGGATATAAGAATAAATGTACAAATTCACTGGAGTTTTTTTGTTAAGACCACCAATGGATGTGTACCCAGAAAAAAAACTGAAAATATACTAGCATATACAATTGCTCATGAAATTAAATAATAAGATATAAATTTTACCTAAACAGATCTCTATACTGGCAATGAACAAAATACTCAAAGAAGCCAAATATCTAAGTAAAGGAAGACACAATGAGCTAGAGGACTCAGCATAGTAAGATCTCAATTTTCTTTGTATTGATATATCTTTAATAAAATTTCTATCAAAATCCCAGTAAGATATTTTTAAAGATATAGATAAGAGTAGTTTTAAATTTATACACAAAGTCAAATAATCTAAAATGTTTAATATTATTTTGAGAAAGAAAAATATGGACATAGTGAGAGGAATAATCTTCTGAATTTTAATACAGGTATAATAATCAATCCCATGAAGCTCAAGGAGGGTGAAATGTACAAATCAATGGAGTGGTATAGAAAAGGCAAAAGTAAACATGAATATGCTTTGGCTGGAGGGACAGCCTAGTAGTTAGGCATAGTTGCTGTTATTCTAGAGGACTTGAATTCAGTTCCTAGCACCAACATTCAAGCAGCTCACAACTTCCTGAAATGCAAGCTCTAAGTCATTGGATGCTCCCCTCTCTCCTTCAAAGCACATGCACACATATGATGCATACTCATAGAGACATAAAACTGGACATAAATCTAAAAGCATACATGTATTCTACCAATTTCACACAAAGGTGAAACAGCAATTTGCAAGAAGAAAGACAGGCTTTTCAGCAAATGGAGTATATGTATGTATTTTTTAAAAGCCTAAAATTATCTCATATTTTATTCAAAAATTGATTCAAATGGATTAGAAATTAAAATATGTCTATATTTTGTTTACTTACAATGAACAACATTTACAATCTAGAGGCAAAATGTTGCTTGACTTGACACCAAAAGTATAAATGAAAATTTGGTAAATTGGACTTCATTAAAATGAAAATGGTATTATTTGTGCAAATGCAAAATGGAGTTCAGTAGGCATGTGATGGGACTTACCAAACACTCTCAGATGATGCTGAGTTTGCCAGGTCATGGGTCATACATTTGACAGCAACAAATATGTGAGTCTGTTTGGTTCTGTACTGTCTCAAGCTCCATGTCTTCATGGATAAATTGATTCTGTGATTTTATAGGATTAGTAATCTAGAGAAATAAAGGAGAGAATCTGATTCCTACTAGAGGAATAACAGAAAGTCCCAAAGCCAATTTTATAGTTAACTAGAACAAAAACAAAAACAAAAAAATCTGAATTCAAATATGTTTAATTCAATATCATATAAAGTTTAATTCAAATTCCACTTTGGTTGAAAATAAGCCATTCTGATAAAAAAATGTTCAACATAAATATAAAATCTCATTTTGTATTAATCTTACAGCTAGAACAGAATTTTAATGAACACAATTATTTCATTTAAATTGGTTTCTTTCTTATAGAAATTGTGCTCTTCATATTTTCAAATAATGCTTTGAAGTCTATCTAGGTTGATGGGCACAACCATCACAGCTACAATAATTATTATGGGAATTATGAATTTAAATGTGTTATTAGTTTGAGGATTATTAAGAGGTATTTATAAATTTTCTGGTGTAATAGAAATAAAATGACTTGTCTTCTATGAGTGACATATATGTTACACATTCAAGTTTATTTTCATGTTTTATCAGTTTTTCTAACAAAAACAAGAGAATAAGCTAACTTGAAATGAAATACACATTGGGCTTAGTGGTGTCAATTTCTAACCCAAGAAATTTGGAAAGCTAATATAACAGGGTCTCAATTCTAAGACCTGCCTAGACCACTTTGAGTACAATGTCAACTTGGCAACCTGGGCAACTTGGTGAAACTTTCTCAAAAGAAAAAAATTATTTAAAAAGAGCCACGGGTATCATTTAATGGTAAGGTTTTTGCATAGTATGTATAAATCTCTGGATTCAATTCTTATAAAATAAAAATAGGAATTATAAATTATATTTAGAAAAAATATATTTTATCAGAAATAAGTGAATCCTAAGAAGCAAATTAATTTTTCACAGGGTTGAGAATATGGCTCAGGGCCAAAGTACTTGCTTCATATGTATGGTTCTGAATTTTATCCCGAGATCCACAAGGGGGAAAAAGGTAAAATAATTTCTCTTATCTTTATAAAAATTACTCACCCAGTGGAATGTTGTGTGCTGTTGTGGATACATTACCAAACAACAGAAAGAAGACATTCTTCACTGTCTTCGTTAGAGTTTCATTGCTCTGAAGAGGCACCATGACAATGGCAATGCTTATAAAAAAACAAAAACAAAAACAAAACAAAAACAACCCCTCCCCCCAAAAACCATTTAATTTCTTCTGGCTTATAGTTTCAAATGTCTCGTCCATTATCAACATGATAACACTTATCAGCACGCAGACAGACATGATGCTAGAACAGGAGCTGAGAGTTCTACCACTTGATCTTCAGGTAGCAAAAAGACTGTTTGTCACACTGGGCAGAGCTTGAGCATAGGAGACTTCAGTGCCAGCCCCTACAGTGACATACTTCCTTCAACAAGTCCACCTGTACTCCAAAAGGCCACACTACCTAATAGTGTCACTCTTCATGGGTCAAGCATTCAAACACATGAGTTTATGGGAGCCATCCCTAATCAACCACCACACTCACACTCACTCAGAATTAGATCAGGAATGCAGATATATGTTTTTCATTTGAGAGATTTTTCTTAAAGAGTAAACGCAGCATTTTAAATAAGATGGCTAGTCTACAAAAAGAAAAAAGAAACAGAGTAAGAATTCATATTTATGGGGGCTGGTGAGATGGCTCAGCGGGTAAGAGCACCATTTGCTCTTCCAAAGGTCGCGAGTTCAAATCCCAGCAACCACATGGTGGCTCACAACCACCCATAATGAAATTAAAAAAAAAAAAAGAATTCATGTTTGTGATTTGTGTGGGGGTATAAAAGACAAATGTGCTCAGAGTATCAGAGAAAGCAAAACACACTCCACAGGTACAAGTAGTAAATGAACAGAGGAGGTAACAGGAATTAGGAATAAATGGGCTTACTAGACATTTCTGGTATGATGGAAATATCTTAACCTTGACTTTTGCTGATGGTCATTCAAACTTAGAAGTCACTAAATTTTACACTTGAAATTAGTAAATTCCATGGCATGGAAAGTGCCTAAAGCTTGACATTTATTCAAATCCTATTTGTATGCATATGTCTGTGGGGGTGTATGCTATGTGTGTGGTTGGGTGCTCAAAAAGGCCTGGCAACACCAGATCCTGGTGAGCTTGAGTTACCGATAAGCTACTTGACTTAGGTGCTGGGAAGTGAACTTGGATGCCAAATGTCTTTATCCACTGAGCTATCTCTCCAGTCTCAGGAAAATCCTTTTCAATAAGCTTTTCTTAAAGTGTATTTGCACTGACTTTCAGGGCAGCCTGTAACATAGCACATCTTCTATTACTAAACAATCCAGTGACCCTGGGCAAGTCATATACTTATTACAGGCGTTAATCTCATTATCTATAAAGAAAAGGTTAGATTTCATGAGCCCTGAAATAACTTATTTTGTCCAAATTGCCATCAAAGAATGTACCATGGTTCGTGTTAGATATCCAGTAGGAATGTTACTTCAAAATGAGTTAAAAGTATAACATTATCTTCAGAGACTTGATGAAAGATATTATGGAACCAAGACCTAGAAGGTTTCTGTTAGTTAACAATAAACTACCGTTGCTCATACAGTGTTTATGAGTTTTCAAAATGTAAGAAAGCTGAGTCACAATGTATACTGTAATGGAACCACCCATTGCAAGAAAATATAATAAGAGAAAACAAAGCATATTATAAAGCAATATGTATATGTTTTGCAGCATTTTTTTTTATTGTAGGTGGAAATCTCTAAAGAGAGTCAAGAATGCTTACGCAGCTCCCCAGCAATAAATTACACTGATGGAATAACGGGTCTGCAGTCAAGAGCACTTCTTTTCAGGTTTGATCCACTTCAGATCTCAGTGGGTATTAGGCACACATCAATGGTGCACATACTTACACACAGGTAAAACATTTTTATGTGTAAATAAAATTAATCATATTTAAAAAAGAAATACGTATTGACTACTGAATAGCAGTAAAGGACCACAAGAAATTCTACATATATGGGACTGTATAAGTTTGTGTATATGCTTAGGACATATTTGTCTTTCTATGATAGTGTTAATAACTAATCAGTAATTTCCTTTTTCTGATAATAAACTATTACTAAATTTTTAAATTTAAATAATTTTAATTTTATAAGTAAAATATGTATATTCATCAGCAATGATGCAATTTAGAAATAAATAACAACAACAACAACAAAAAAAAAACCCAAGTCCTCAAATTCTTGAAATGCTGCTCTTCGAGATTCAAGGGCAGATTGATCATCAGATTGCGAGAAGTATATTTAAAATGTCATAATTCTGAAGATTCTATGGATAGCTGAAAATTCTGATTTATCATCCTTAAACCCTAAAGAGTAACATTAAATAGTAATTTGAGGTATAGGAATATGGAGCAAGCATTTCTTAGGTTAAAGCATATTAAAGATGACTTCTGCTTCCTTGTGACTGTAGCATTAAGAGTTTTCATCCCTATGATTTAAAAAAGGTTCAACTATAGAATCTCTATGAATCTCTACAATTCGTCTCTAAAGTCTATATGTGTTATCTAAATAATGGTGACCTCTTCTCTTTTTATTTTGCAAATTTAACCTTGAAAAACAGAGAAAATTTCTTTGTAACTTATCTATGAAACCATTTCACAAGTCTAATATGGATGCCCTGTAAAAGGCATTATGCTCTGATGGTTTGCACTCTGCCTAAATGAAATGGAAATCACCTATCCGTAATATGCTTACTCATTTGCTTCCAGAATAGAGTTAGTTAAGAGAAGAACTTGCATGACACTTGCAAAGTAGATGCAACATAGAGGCCATAATTTCATAGGGTTCTTTCTCACATGTAGTCAGAGACTGACAGAAGGATATGCCTGGTAGAGGCTATAACATTATTCTTTTCCACAAATAGCTTTCTTCCTGACTATTGGTGTTGGTCAACTGTGGCCTCAGATCTATCTATAAAACTTGAGATATGAATTCACAGAGGCTGTTCTTATTTATAGACAATAGCTTTTCTTTTCTTTATGATTTTTTAAAATGTATTTATTTTATCTGTATAAACCTATATGCATGGTTGTGCATCTGGTGACCTCAAAGGTCAGAGTAGGGCTTTGCGTGCCCTGGAACTGAAGTTCCAGATGGTTGTCGGCTGCATACGCATGTTGAGAATTCAATCCAGGCCTTCTGTAGCATCAATCAGTGCTCTTAACCTCCGAGAATCTCTCCAGCCCCTCACAACAGCTTTTCATAGACATCTAAACAAATCCTTCTTCATGGGATGCTTTTGTGGTGAGGCACACATAGATTCCCAGAACGAGAAAACATAACTCTATCTCTAACCCTCCAAATTATCTTGAAGACTCACTTCCCAAATTTCCACAGAATTGTGATTCTTTTTTAAGCAGGGGAGGAGAGCAGCTCCAATGTGCTAAAATAAACTCTTATTTCTCTGGAAGTCTATGCCCAAATAAACTCTTTCTTCTATAAATTGCTTTGATTGTGGTGTTTTGTCACAGCAAGTGAAAAGTAGCCAATACAAAGGCATACTCAAAGGGCTTACATAATATAGATACTCTTACAGGGATGCCTACTGGCTTGTCTTCTAGGGGATCCTAAGCCCTGTTAAAAATCACCATTAAACATTACAATGGATCACTATATTTTGCTTATTTCTAAGAAGAGAATAGTATACACACATCATATTGTCAAGAATAGAAAATTTTTCTTGCTCCTTTATCAAATCTAGGAATTCTGGGTAAGGTGGCAGATTAGATGCCTCACCATTGAAACTCAATGAAAGAAAATAGTCAAGATAATACATTTTTATTCTCCAAGAGACAAGATCTATGCTTAAATTTATCAAGCCAGAAGTGATTTTTACAGGAAAGTAGGTGGGAGAGCTAAGAATGGTAGAGCAGCTATAAGCCCTCTCAAATTGGCACCACTTGATTGAATTAAGCTTTCCAGGGACAACAGTAATACCTGTAAGGAAAGGACAGGAATAGAATAGGTGACAATAGAGTGCCAAGTTTCTAGTGAGCTACAAGGAAAGAATTTACAACCTTCTCTCTTCACTTGCCAGAACAACACAAAACATTGAGGCTACAGAGATCAATGGCCTTCCCCACCACAGCAATAAGTGAAGCCCAGCAGAACCAGAGAAATCTAAGACAAGACCTTCCCCTTCAACTTGGTGCTGTTGTGCCAGCAATTCATTCATAAGTATGTCTCACAGAGGTTTGTTTGAATATTGCTTTTAGGTCTTAGGGTTGCTATGTATGTTTCTGTACTCAATCTAGTATATGGAACTGTTTTCTATACTCTTTACCCATACTCTTATTCTACTCTTATTCCTATATTCCCCCTCCCCCTTCTCATCTTTATTCCCTCTTCTTTTTACCTTTTGATTATAATCATCATTGCTTCTACAATCTCTAAAAGTTCTGTTTCCCCTTTAGCTATTTTACCCACCTTGCTTTTATTACTTTTTAATCTAATATTTATTCATATCCTCACTCCACTCACCTCCTCCTCAATCCAAATATTAACTAAAACTCCAATATTTCATACTATTTATGGTCACAATGGCCACTGTTGTTAACCAACTAGCATAACATTTGAACAGTAGCAATAAAAGTAGCTATGGTACATCCCATAATTAAGAATATTTAAACAAATCAAAGATGGCAATGTCTCTTAGTAAGAACACAAGCAGCTGGATGAAATAAGGTGATGCAGGATCTGAAAGAGGAATGCAATAACAAAAAGACAGAAACACAGAAGAAAACCCAATTTCAAATGATGCACGTGAGAAAGACAGTAAGCTAAATAAGAAGAACTCACCAATAGAAAGTCTCACCAATAAAATCAATCAAGGAGAAACAGAATATCTGAGCTGGAGAACAAGGTAAAACAATTATATAAAGATGAAGATGAAATAATAATAATAATAAGATACTAAGGGGAATTCCAAGGTATTTGTGACACACTTCATGTCAAATCTCTTTACAGGAGAGGTAAGAAAATCTCATTCTAGTGGCAATGAAAACATGTTTTTAAAGAATCATAACAAATTTTCCCAGAGTTACAAAAAGAAATGACAGTCTAGATGCAGAGGAATTTAATAGACAGAAACAGAAATGAGATCCTGTCACACAACACTCTACTTTAGTTGTGTCTGTATGACAGGCCTAAAAACCTGATCATGGATCTGAGGCATATGGTTCGGCCAGTCTTCTAAGAGAGTCAGTTGCTGACATCTCCTAGCTCCGAATGTGTTCCAGATTGGTCTCTTCTAAAGTCTGTGGAGAGATCTGTGTGCTTTCTTTATTCAGGCACAAAGGTGCCCTAAGAAATATTTCGTTATTAGCTAAAACTGAGATTAAACATGATTTCCTGACCTCCACCGTGTTTCAATAATCCTAATTGATTTCCTAGCTGTAATTAGCTTGGAATTTTTACAAAGAAGCTGTCTTATCAGACAGGGTGTCTCCAAAGTTAGAGGCAGCAGTTAGGCACTTATTATCAGAGCAGTCTCACATAAGGCAGAATTGCTTTACTAACTAGAGAGGAGTTGTAGGGCTTCTGTCACTAATTATCTATGTTATAGCCAAGGTTATTCTCAAGGACCTCCAGCTGCTTGCCTCAGAAAGACCTTGAGAATTTAACTTAGGGCTGCCAAAATAGCCCAGGAAGAAGGACACCACTGCTCCTCCGCCTTGCACCTGGCTGTTTGATCTCACTGGCTTTGATGTGACCACTACCTGCCTACTTGACTTCTGTTATTTGCCCTGTTCTCTGTATACTATATAAGCCTGATTTTACTTTTTACAAATTGCATTCAGTTACCACACTCCCTTGTGTTGTGTCTGATTGTCATTTCTTTGCCAATGCCTTGTCTACCTGACTAGGACCCTGTTTCCTCCACGGGTTGAGGGAGGCCCAGAATGGCTGGCCTGTGACAAGATCCCATCATCAAATTCCAATCAAAATACTAAATGCATTCAAAGTGGCAAGAGAGAAATACCAAGTCACACAGAAAGCAGGCCCATCAGAAGAACAATAGATTATATGACTGAAACTTTAGAAACCAGAAGAGTTTGAAATGATGTATTTGAAGTTCTGAAGGGCAACAACTTTCAACCCAGTCTTCTATACTCAGAAAAGCTTTCTATTATAATTGAAGGAAATGTAAAAATGTTCCAGGAAAAATACAGGAGAAGGAACCCATGAATGCTAAGCCTGTTCCATAGAAGGTACTTGATAGCATCCCTTAGACAGAAGAGAAGGGCTTCCATTTTTGAGGCCAAAGAAAGAATAAACCATGCCAGCACAATGATAGGAGAGAGGAAGAGGAAGAGGAAGATGGGGGTAGGGGCGGGGAAGAATAATCAAGAAAATGATTATCAACACACTCCTGTCAGAATTTCTGAATATTAACAATATCAATTCCCCAGTCAGAAGACTTAAATGACTTGGTAGGATTAAAGATGAGGCACCATCTATTTGTTGCCTCCAAGAAATGCATCTCATGAGGATGTAAAGATGTATGTAAAATACAGATATTACATTAGAGTAAAAGATTGGAACTAGGTTGTTGAAGGGAGTGGGCAGAGAAAACAGTTGTCATTGTTCTAATACCCGACAAAGTGAACTTTAATCCAAGATATGTAAGAAAAGATAAAAAACACTCCACACTGATTGAGTGAGCCGTTCAGCAAGTAGATAATGAAATTTGAAACAGGAATGCTGAACACAGGTGTTCACAGATCAATCCTAACATAATAGTAGGCAATGACTTCAATACCTCACTTTCTCTGATTGACAGGTCTTCCCAACAAAAAAATAAAATAACTAGAAATTTACAAATTAAATATTATAGGGCAAATGGACTTAACAGATATCTAAGGAATAGTCAATCTAAAACCTACAAACATACAGTCTTCTCAGGAGGCTAGGGACTTTCTCTAAATGAAATTGTGTACTACAATATAGAGCTATATAATACAAGAATTAACAATACAAGACAACTGAAATAATCCTATTTGTCCTATCTGATCACAGTGAAAAGCATATAATCAACAGCAAAAGAAATGCTAGATCATACACAAAATCATGGGAGATTACCCAACATACTACTGAAGGATAAATGAGTCCTTCAAAGAATTTGTACAAAAAAACTAAATCGTAGAATGAAATGAAAATGAATGTGCACACAGCAAACTGTTTGGACAGGTATTGTAAATTCAAAGGTCAAGTTTCAGGTAAAATCATTCCTAGAGAACTGGAAGCGAGGGAAGATTGGAATGTGGGGAGTGCCAGCCTTCAGTGCAATATTGTGATGCATCAATAGAGAGATGACATGTCCTTCAAGAAGAACACTCTGCTACTGCAGTGACATTAGGCACTGCTTTCGCTGCCTAGACTTTTAAGCTATATGCTTCCGTAGAGATTAAACAATGATAAATATCTGGTTCTAACAACTTTTCATGGTGGTATGGTTCTTAAAATTGAAGTATTATACATTTCTTAGGAAATATCTAAAGTGAATTATTGATTCAAATGTTCACCTAAGAGCCACTTTTAACACTGCTTTTCCCTCTTATTTTCTTAATAAGAAATACCATTATTTTAATATGCAATTTTATTTGAAATATGTAGGAGACATGACTTTAAATATTTAATAATAATTTGAGAATATTTTCTCAGTAATCCATACTAAAACATTAAATTTTGTGAATATTATAATTTTCAAAAGTGCTCATCCATTTTCCCCCCAAAGAACCTGTATTCCCCCATTAAAGTGATTCAATACCATCATCAAAGCTTACCAAACAGCATTTCCGTCAGCATTAAATCTGTATAAATTCCAGCCTAAGGTGTTTTAGGCTATTTTGTGAACTAGAAACTAGGACATTATTTTCACTGGAACACTACATATACCAGAATATTAGATGTTAAGATGTTCAATAGATCATAATGGTTTATCACAAATTAAATTATATTTTATCATAATTCATTTTCCTAGTAGTAACCAGGCTTAAATTTCATGCTGGATGAATTATTACTAAAAACAGACATATGTTTATAGTCCTGACTGTAAAAAAATCTATCATTAATTGAGGTGCAAACTCATCTAGAGTAAGAGATGCCCAGATATCTCCTAAAACATGCAGCTTCAGGATGTTTCTGACAGGTTGCAGTTGAATCAGTAGACTAAACAAGGAAAAATGACCCTCAACAATGCCAGTGGCCTGAGAGGCTGAACAGGAGGAAGAGACTAAGAAAGAGCATGTTTGTTCCATCTTTTACCAGAATACCTGCCTTCCCTGGCTCTCAGAAGCCACACTCCGAGGTTCTCTGGTCCTTGAGCTTGAACTAGGACTTACCCTATTAGTCAATGCTAACTAACGATCTAGGCTCATACCAGCAGGGCTTCTCTGCTTTTCATGACTAAATCACACTACAGTTTCACTAAGTTCTTCCACACAAAACATCTCCTAAAACTTTTTTTTCACAGATGTTGAAGCAAATTTGACAAATAAATCTCTTTGTCTGTTTTTATTTTTATTTTTTTGTTTTCCTGTTTTTATATCTGTCTTAAAGTTACTGTATTTTTCTGAATTTTCAAATTGAGTAATTTAATCATGCAACTCTGTTCTATGTGTTCTGCAATTTATAATGATTTTTCTACTAAAGATGCAAAGTTTCAACACAAACTAAACCATAGCATATGTATATGTACATGCATGAGTACTTTATGTTTTGTAGGAACAAAAAGAAAAAACAAAATACAAAATGATTCCACCCCACTTCTATTGTCTAGAAACCCAAGAGTTAGGCGAAAATGGTGAGTGAACACAAGTAGTTTCTGCTTCAGTACAATTTTATATCCATTAGCTTTTGTTTATTAATGCATTTGATAAAGTATATATGAAGGGTGAGATTTCTACTTAAGTTTGCAAATATCTGTGTTAATGCTGTTCTTTCTGGAACAAGACTTTAATTCTGTTAGCATTCCTTCATAGAGATGATTATATGCACTGACCTACATGATGAGTAATCAGAGAATGAGTTGTTATGTTAAATTGTTGGTGTCCAGTTTTTCTCTACCATAGAATTGATGCCGTTTAGCACCAGATCTTAACTATTGTCACTCACTTAGCATAAACAGGGAAGAAAACAAGATGAGTAAGAAAATGTCAAAGCCTAACTTACAACAGGCATGTGCTTACATGACTTATTTCTACATTTATGCCATCACATTAAATTACACCTGTGGAATGCCAAAATAAATCAATCATTTTATCTAAGTCATCCTTTAGCTTTCATGTCACAGAAATAACAAAGAGATAACTGTAACATCTTCATTGGCTTCATGATTGTATCCTTCCCATCTCTCCTTCCACAGTGTCAATCCTAAAGCCTAGTCATATCATGCTAGAATGGCATTGCAGATCACATATAAATACAGTGCTCTCACAGGCTGTAAATAGATCTCAGGGAGCCCAGAATGTCACTCACAAAAATGTAGATTCAAGCCTTTCATTATTTTGATTCTCTCCTCCTCCTCCTTTTCCTCCTCCTCCACCTTTTCCTCCTGCTCCTCCTTTTCCTCTTCCTCCTCCTCCTTTTTCTCCTCCTCATATTATTATCATATTATTACTATGATTTGTTTTCTGTTTGTTTAATTTTTTTTTTGAGATAAGGTCTCACTATGTGGGGTTAGCTGGTCTGGAACTCACTATGTAGACCGTGTTGACCTAGAACTCATAGATCTGCCTACCTTTGTTTTGAGAGTGCTGGGATTAAAGATGTACCCACCACACATTTGGTCTGTCCTTATTATTAAAGCCTTGTGTCTGAGGAATTCAGGCAAGCTACTGATAAATCTTAGAGCACTTGGTGATTATCCTTGTACCTTAATTAAAGTATAGAGAAAGTCATTCATGAAAACTAAAACTGAAGTAAGCATTTGTCCTAATCTGGTTTAGGAGAATGTTCCCTTATCTTTTGTTTCTTCAGTTGGGATCTTAATTCAGCAAAAACTTCAACTTCAACTTCAACACCTCCTTAGACCAACCACTTCATTACCCATTTGAGTTTTAGAAAAGTGCATTGTAAATTTAAAATCCTGAATTGGTAATTAACACAAATTAATTACTGTAAAGTCAAAATCACAATGTGTACATCTAAAGTAGAAGCAGAAATTAGGGGTGGGGAGGGTATAAGGCAGGTAGCTAAAGGGACAAGAACAGCTAATAGGTGGAAGACGAGTCAACTCAAGCAAATTCTGTTTTGATGACTCAATGACAGTGGGTGTAATGTATGTACACTTTTGAATGAATAAAAAGTATTGTCTAAGTAAACTTGCCAATATCTGGCTCTGAAAACAAATCATTTAATGTTTAAATTATCCATGTAGCGAGTTTTTAAAGTTTTCTTGGCGGGGGGGGGGGGGGAGAAAGGGTTGGTTTTTATGCGTATTGTCTTTTGAAAAGAAGCTCATTATGTTAAACACTTGTTATTAGGCAGCTGTCAAAATAAATTTCTAGCAAACTCAAGCTCAGAATCTTTTGAGCTAAGTCAATGTCAGAGATGAGATTTAAAAACAGGAACAGCAAAGCCAAAGAGGGGCAAAGAGACAAAGGAAAACGCCTATAACTTCCCTTCCCTCCCTTCCCCCACCTCTCCTTCCCTTCCCTTTTCTTTCCCTTTCCTTCCCCTTCCCTTTCTTGCTTTCCCCAGCTCACCCTGGCACATAGTATCTGGTGAAACACTGGGCTCCAGCTCAACTGTAGTACTCAGGAGCTTGTTCCTTCTGCCAAGAGTGAACATCCTCTTGTTGCTTTGTCATATCCATTCTCTGGATGACTGAGGATTCTAAGTATTGTTGGTCAGCAATTGCTCTGAGAGATTTTGGTTTTTTAGATAGCACTTTCATAAAATAAGGATTTATTGTTTGTTCTATTATATTTACAAGTTAGTTCACTTCTGTTGTTCTTCAAATACATGCAGTTTAAATTTTCTTATAATGAATGGTTATTTTGAAGTATCCTAGGCCATAACAGAAATGTCTAATTACTTTCATTGGTATGAAGCCATTAAGAACTAGGACTCAAAATAAAGAGCATAGGATAGAAAAGATATCAATTCTACTAGGCTTAATTGGACAAATGGTGCTAATGAATTCCATCAATGAAAGAAGTTTGTTACTATGACATAATACTAAAAATCAAGTTTGACACAATATACTGTGTTTTATAAAGATTTATTAACTTGTACAAATAAAAAAACAACACTTATGTGAGAGAAAATATTGTCAACCCAAATGGATCAAATGTATACTAAAATCATCTACTCTCTTTCCCAACTACTTTTATGTAAATGGAACTGTAATTGCAAATCAACTTTCTTTTAAGAGTTGTCTTGTTCATGGTGTTTTATCACTACAGTATAAAAATGACTAATGCACTGCTGAAAGCCAGAAAAATTCTTCTCAACAAAGAAAATGGATCACAATATACTTTCATAGGAGTCTTCAAGATATCTTACAACTTTAGCACTATTATGACAGGTAAAAAATAATTAAAATGGACCTTATAAGTCAAGGACTACAGGGTTTGCCTCTTTTGCAATGTGAGTTTTACTAGTGAAGCTGTGGAAGAGCATAGTGAGACAGTCCTGGGACTCTGATCTCTTCATGGCACCATTGTGTAGGACAGGATCATCAACAGTGGGGTTTTATCCATTTAAGCAAGACTAAGCTGCTTCAGAGAGATTCTTAAATAATAGCAGGCAGCCAGATATACCAGAACTCAAGACAAGTGGTAGAGACATACAGATTCTCAGTATCTGTATGGAATTGGTTCTAGGAATCACCGTGGCTGCTGAAATCCATAGACGTTCACATCTTTTCTATAATAGTCACTATAGCATAAAAGTGACTTCAAAGATAGTATTTGTATATAGATTAAGTCCATGTTTTTGTATGAATTAAATGATCTTTATATACCTTTTAATACCTAATGCAATGTAAATTTTATGTAAATAGTTGTGCTATACTTTTAGAGAATACTGACAAAGATTCTTCAATACAGATGTAATTGTCTTCCAAATATTTTCAATCTTCATTTGGTAGAATCCACAGAAGTGGACCCTGTGGATTAGAACAGCAAGCAGTTCAAAAAGATGAGCACCAAGTTCAGAGATCAGAATCCAAAGGACTACAGATCACTTTACCAAAAATCACTTTCCTGAAAGTTAATTCATTAAAAAGTCATTTTGCCTATTCCCTATAACAGTGATCTGCCTGCAAGACACACTGTTGGAATAATAGCACAAATGATATGAGAGTAGCCAGCTACTTTTGATTGGGTTTAAGGCCTGCTCTGTGAGTTGGAACTCATACCTGACACTGCAAAAGAGACCAAGAATCTAAGAATAGATAGCGTACAGGCCTAGGAAAAACATAATATTATTGTGACAAAGGGAAACAGCACTAAAATGACTCCAGATACTGCTAAAACCATAGATCAGCGCCTCACTTGACTCACATCACAGGAGCTTTTCCTTGAAATGTATAGTATTTAATCAGAGACTCATGACTGGACAATGTGCAGAGAGTGAGAGACTTTGGAGCATTCTGCTTTAAATGGGATGTTTTTATAAAATCCCTATCCTCAGGTTCTTGAATTCATGTGGAAGAGAAGGCAGAAAGATTCTGTAAGAGGCAGAGATGATGGATGACTCCAAGAAAAAGGCATGTTACAAACACATAAAAAAGGACTGATGTACATCTGAACTCAGAGAGACTATGATGCACATATGAAGTCAAAGAGAGAGGCCCTTCACAGGTTCAAGATGGGGTCCCAACACTGAGAAATGAAAGTAGACATTAGGTCCAATCCTTTATCAAGATATTATCTGTATTTGGTACACATTGGCAAATAGCAAGTCAAATTTTTCCAATGGAGTCTCATTGGAACTACACTTCTAGGGTAGGCACCATGTCCATGAGTAGTTGGCCAACAATAAATTAACTCTATGGTATTTTATTGTTTCATTTTGTTTTGTTTGGGAATTTGTCTTATTGGTCCTTTGTTTTAAATTTTGCTCTTGTGGGTTAATTTGTGTTTCCTTTTTGTTTGTTTGTTTGGGTTTTATTTCTTGTTTTTCTTTTCTTTCCTTTTTCTTTTGAAAGAGAAATAGTAAAAGAATATAAATTCATGTAGGTAGAGAGGTGGAGAGGAACTAGGAGGAACTGGGGAAAGGAAAAATAAAAAAATAGTTATCTTGGCAAATGATCCAGGTTAAAAAAAATAGTTATCAAAATCTGAGTCCTGATGAAGTCTTGACTGCATTATGGTCTTGAATGGTCATTACTGTTGATATTTTGCACTGTCTGTATTATTTTCTATTTTTTGAATACCAGTTCATTTCTTTTGAGTATGTTATTAAGCTCATAATTCATAAGAACATTCATGCTTCATGCTAATTCAATATATTTTAAAAGGATATACTCTTGATTACATTTAAGCAAAATATATCCTTGATATTGTCTTTAAATCTATTTTTAATTGTCTTTTCAGGGAATTAATTTTGCTTAAACTGGTCTATCTTCTATATGGACAGAATGAAGGGTTGAAATGACAAATCTTATAGATAATAGCAATAATTTGGGTTGAGCTAGGGCAACTCAAGGCATAATGCCTATGCTCGATATCCAGGACCAACCTGTAGAAAAGGGACTCTATAATAATTTTGGATAATGTAAAACTGAGTCTATGGTTACTTCTTTATATTCTGCTAGAGCCCAAATAACTCTAAAAGCCACTAGACTAGATTTACATAAAATGAAATGAGACTATACTTATAAAAACTGAGGAAGGCAAAAACTGAAAACAAAGATGGGACTGAGAAGTTGCACAGAGAAGGCCATATTAAACCATCACAGACAACGTAGTAGATAGTTTTTGCTTACAGCTCCTGAGATCAGCTACCTGTTTGTATATAGATTTTTTTTTTTTTTTTTGAGAGGAAGCAAAGTTTATAGGGGTCAGTTCTGATGAGATCCTGTTTCCCAACTGGTTCTTAATCTGTCAATAAAGAAAGCCATGGGCCAGTTGTTGGGAGGAAGGTACAGGCAGGACTTCCTGGTCCCTGGAGAGAAAGGGGGAATGCAAGGAAGTGGGGAAAGAGTTTGCCATGCTTTGGAGAGAGGAGAACCAGGCAACCATGTGAGGTCTCAGAGGAGCTGGGACCTATGACCACTACTACAGGCAGGTGGTCAGGGATGTTTGGCAGGGGCTAGATGGAGTTAGCCACACTGTTTTGCCAATCACATTGTGTCTAATGGCTGCTGCCCTGAAAATTGTATAAAAGCTCACTGAACAAGTTGTGTGGGGTTGCCACCTCTCCTTAGGGTCTGGGATGGCCCCAGTACACTGGAACATTAAAAATCCTCTTGCTTTTTGCATTGATCAGGCTCCAGGTGATTCACTCAGGGGGGCTCCAGTAAGCTAAGACTCGACAGGGTCTTATAACAACTGTTTCTGATTCTGATTTGGTCCAAATCTCCCACAGTGAATATGGACCACAATGCTGGGTGGTGAAACATCTTTAAACATGTTTCAACTTAATATAGTTAGGTGAGTAGTTAAAGACTCCTTTCAAGTCATATATTAACTTTTTTTATGGCAATGTCCTGATTCTTGCTTTGTATTGGGGATCTTACCAGTATTCAAGATCTCATATTCCACTGGTAGCACTACAGTCATGCCTAGATCTCTGATTAGATGCTGTATATGATCTAAATGTTTCTCACTTCCTAGTCATGTGCCAAAATCCTAACTACCTCAGTGTTTGTGTTAGGAAATGCAAGCTTTTGGGGTGCTAATACTCTTGTCCATGAAGAGCATTAATATCCTTGTTTGATAGGTCCCAAGAAACTGCATTGACCCTTCTACCGTATATTGACACAGCAAGAAGCTAGTTGTCTATAAACCAAAAGCAAGCCTTCTTCAGATGCTAAACCTGAAGGTATCTAAATTAGATTTCTCAGATTCTATAACTAAGAAGTAAATTTGCCTTATTCATGGTACTTTGTTGTAGCACCCTAGGAAGACTAAAACAGGAAGCAAGGAATCTACATAAGTAGGCTAGATGAAGCAAGCATTGTGAAAAACACCTAAGTGTCATTCAGGAGTACATTAAGTGTCAAAATTCTGGACTGTGGAGAGCACTGTGACTGAGAAAAGGCTGTAGGCATGTCTACAAAAGCTGTAGGCGACATTAAACTTCAAAGGGAAGGTTCTAAATAACTGGTGCTGGCTAAGCAATAATATAGTCATTTCGACACCACATTGGACTCTTTAACTTTATAAAGCACTTAGGGATACTTCAAATATAAAAATAAATGCCAAATGCAGGAATTAAATAGCTCCACTAATGCTTAAAATGTAGGCTTATTTAGCTGGACTGGAAAAATCTTTATTCATTGGATTTAGTTTTGTAGCAGGATGTGGAGAGTGTATGATATATCAAGCAAAATCAAGCTATATTAGTAAAGACCTGAGATTATCTACTCTAATCTTCCTCTTCTCAAATGCCTCTATTTTTGAACGAGAAAGCCAAGGAAAAGAACTTGCCTTAGTATCACCTCAGACTTAGAGACAAATTTGGACTGTAGTCCAAATTCTGTAAGGCAACAGAAAAGTCATATGAGGTTCCAGGCTTTCAGTGGCCTAATGCAAAGTCAGCTGTGTCCAGAGACAACTAAGTTAGTGTCTGTGGTTGTATTTATATGTTCAAGAAAGCCATTTACTTTGCCTGTTGAACAACTGTAAAAGAATTATCCATACTTGTTCTGAGTGGTAGAGGACTATATGTGAATCACTGGTTTCTCCTTTCAAAGTTCTATTCTGACAACTCCAATGGCCGTACTCTAAAATGGTGTGAAAATAGACTGTAGCCTCTAAAGGGTATTCTTTAACTTGTGAATGTGGTTGAGCATATATCTGTGCTTGAGAAACAGATATTGATGGTGCAAATATCTTTATTAAAGAGCCTCATGCTTAATGTATGTTTTGCTTATAAGTTGTATCTGTATTAGTTAGTTCAGAGATATCGTTAGATAGAGTTATTGCTTGCTAAATAGAAGCACAGTGATGTGTTTATAAAAAGATAAATTCAGAAAGGGTTATGTTCTATCTGGGTATATTCAGGTATGGGGTAAGGGGATGTCTCAATGTCTCAGCTGGCCTATGTCAAGGCATCCCTTCCCCCTGAGGGACTAGTATAAAATAGAGTTTATTCAGGGTATGAGGAGGGGAGTTAAGAGGGTAGTAGAGTCAGAGAGAGAGAGAGAGAGGGAGAGAAGAGGAGAAGAGAGAAGAGAGAAGAGAGAAGAGAAGAGAAGAGAAGAGAAGAGAAGAGAAGAGAAGAGAAG
>JADRCD010203747.1:6081-17901 GCA_019843815.1 Montemys delectorum
AATTAGATATTTTCTTTATTTACATGTAAATTTCTCCTTTCCCAGTTTCCCCTCCAAAAACCAACCAACCAAACAAACAAAAACAAGAACAAACTCCTGTTGCCTCCCCCTCCTCATGCCTGCCACCCCACCCTCTCCCACTTATTGGCCCTGGCATTCCCCTACACTGGGGCACAGAATCTTCACAGGGCCAAGGACCTCTCCTCTTATTGATGATCAACTTTGCAATCCTCTACTATACACATGCTGCCTAAACAATCAGTCCCACCATGTGTATTCCTTGGTTGGTGGTTGGGTCCCTGGGAGCTCTGAGGGTACTAGTTAGTTCATATTGTTGTTCGTCCTAAGGGGCTGCAAACCCTTCAGCTCCATAGAACCTTTCTCTAACTCCTTCATTGGGGATCCTTCAGTTCAATGGATGGCTGTGAGCCTCCACATCTGTATTAGTCAGGTATTGTCAGAGCCTCTCAGGAGATAGCTATATTTAGGCTGGCTTGTCCTTCCTTCAGTCTCTGCTCCATAGTTAATCTCTGCAACTCCTTCCATGGGTATTTGATTCCCCCTTTTAAGAAGGAATGAAATGTCCACCTTTTGGTCTTCCTTCTTCTTAAGTCCACTTTCATATGCTAATGGCACCTCAGTCAGTCATTTGTTCTGGTTTGAGACCTAACGGTTTGCATGACTGGTTTCTGTTGCCTGTCACCACCAGTATCTTTAGGAACCAAGATTTCATTCAGACTTCAAAGGCTCCTGAGGGGAAATTGGCTTCTGTCATCTCTACCCAAGGACAACAGTTGCACCCTGGGTGGCTCATATCCACTCTCTTTCCACAGGAAGGGTGGTCAGGAGTCTGTTAGGGGCTTTTCTCATTTCTTTACATGTTGGTAGGTTGGGACGGATGAGCATTTTTCTAGGCTGGATAAAAGGAGCCCATCCACAGATACACAGGGGAAGGCAGATGCTTTCTGGCAACTAGCTCTGTTAGAGAGCCACTTCATTTCCCACCTGACCACTGTGCTTAAGCTGGGTCTCACTCTCTTGTTCTCAGGATGGCTAACTTAGAGTCACTTTGTCTTCGTTTTTTTCAGCTCTCAACAGTTTCCGGCACACAGGAGTTCAACTATGATTATGAATCGACTCTTCCATGTTAACCCTTCTACCAACTTTCCCAAACTCAAAACTGTGTATTTTTGGCTGCCTGTTTGAGGGGCTGGTTAGGTTTGGGATTCAACAAACATCTAGCATGTTCTATCTATGGGATAGGACAGTGCTAGGAGTTGTCTCACACATTTCCTCATTTCCTATCCAAATTGCTCATTTCCTAGAAAGAAACTGAGTCACCAAGAGTTCCAAAGGCACCTAACCAATACTGGTACTGATAAAAGAAAATGCATCTTCCACCAGCTACCACTGACCACTCTGGTCAGGTGTTTCTGATGTCCCTTTCTTGTTCCACTGTGAAGACAGGCTGGTATGATTGTGAGATCCTTAGGCATCAGAGGAAGTGTTCTGAGAGCAGATGGCAGAAGTTGCCAATCACCCCACCCCCTCCCATGTCAGTACTGAGTTCCTTCCAGGAACCCTTAGCCAATCTGGTTTTCCCAAGTCTAAAGGGCCAGAGGCAACTATGTGCCACTGGGGTGTAATGACCCTTAGGCAGGGTTAAGGTAGGTGAACCTTGCCGGGTTCCTGTTTGAAACCAGAAGTATAAAAAGGAAGTGGCCATTTTCTCCTCCTTTCAGTTTTCCTTTAAACATTTTTTACTGAACTAGTTTGTGTGTCCTAAAATTTACCTATCCAAAGAACACAATTCATTATTTTGTGAACTCCTCTGTAAACAGGCTGGCCTTGAATTCAGAGATCCACCGGCCTCTGCCTCTGGAGTGCAGGGATTAAAGGGGTGTATTGTCATTGTCTGGCATTATACTACATTTTAATCACTTGGCACTCACTCCCCATTTTCCCCTGGGCATTTTCATACAGAATCAAACAGCATGTGATCTTTGTGAATGGCACCTGTCACTTATGTGTTTTTTAAAGTTCACATCTATTGAAGCATAAATCAATAATCCTCCCCCCCTTCTTCCCTCCTCACACCCCTTTTCTAAAATGGTCTCATGTAGCTCAGGCTGGACCTGAACTCACTAAGCAGTTGAGATTGGCTCTAAACCGTTAATCCTGCATCGACCTCTCAAGTATGAGGATTGCGGTGTGCACCACCACACCCTGCTCTGTGCATTTTTTCTTTTTTGGTGACATAATAGGTGTCAGTTTACTATCAATTGAGTTGTCCAAAGCCAGCTCAATCTTTATGTGAATGTGAAGTCCCTTCTCTTTATGTGATCTACCCAGTGTGCCCTCACGTGAGTCTCAGTTCTAGTGTCTGATAGTAACTGCCCTTTGTTTTATATGGCATGGACAATGTGTATCCTCCTTTTATGTATATGTCACCTCCTCTTCCTCCTTCTCCTCTCCTTCCTCTTCCTCCTCCTCCTCTTCCTCCTCTTCCTCTACCACTACTACCTCCTCTTCCTCCTCCATCTTCTCCTTTTGGTTTTCTGAGAATGAGTTTCTCTGAGTAACAGTTCTGGCTGTTCTGGAACTCACTTTGTAGACCAAGCTGGTCTAGAACTCTCAGAGATCTGTTTGCTTCTGTCTCCTGAATGCTGGGATTAGAGTTATGTGTCACCAGACCTGGCTTTTATAAAAGTTTTGTGAGATAGGGTCTCAGGATGTGAGCCTTCACTGGACTGGAACTTGACATACAGGCCAGACTGGCCATGAACTCAGTAAAGACCAGCCAGCTTCTGCTGGTGGAACGCTGGGACTAAAGGGTCATGACACCATGCCTTACCTGTACATGCAGTGTCCATTTCCATACATGGTATTGTCTTGGCTATTATTCTATACTTTCCCCTTCACGGACATGATCCATGCTGCCATGAGTCTGTCTGGTCATTCCTGCCCATAGCTGTGGAGCCTATGGGAGCTGGTTGCTGCCACATTTTATATATCTGCCCCCCTATGAAGATGAATACCTATTGGTCTCAGCTCTCCACTACTGCCCAGAGACCTGCAGTGGGCACAAGTAGGTATCTGTTTCAGTAGGTGTCTGACCAGGTGGGAACATCTAGAACACATGTCCAGGAGTGGACTGCTGTCTCAGAGAGTGTGTGGTCACCTCTGCTGAGGCTGTGAGAAGACATCTTTCCCCTCCTGGTAGACAACAAGCCTGGGACCACATGGAGACAGGACCGTCCCACAAATTTCCCACCGAGAAATGGCAGCCAGGACATACTTTCTGTGCAGGTCTGCACACCTCAGCGTGTCCTTGATGAAGTTTACTTGGCTATAGAAGAGCAGTTATAACTCCATCTTCTGTGTGTGTGTGTGTGTGTGTGTGTGTGTACACAGAGGTGAAGCGGGCACTCGGGCCACAGTACATGTGTAGAGGTCAAAGGCCAGCTTTGTGGATCTGCCTCTCTCCCTCTGTCTTTATGTGGATTCCAAGCATGGAACTCAGGTCACTGTGCCTGCGTGGCAAGCATTTTAACCCACTGAACCACCTCCCTAGCTGAGGTCCATCTTCTACTTCAACTCTCATTAATTCCCCTAAAACGTCCTGGTCTTATTAAGTGAGGTTATTCTTCATACCTCATGGATTAGGGCTTTCAAGGGAAACTACTACTCCAAAACTTGCTTGTGTTTGGGGGGTGCAATGACCTGTAATCCTGTTTGTGTTTTGTAACTGGGGAGAAGTTACAGGAAGGAATGGTTCTAGAGACCCCTGCTGACTGGGGAAATGGGATTCGATGGGAATCTTTTTTTTTTTTTTTTAAGATTTATTTTATGTATCTATGTATGAGTGCGCTATCTGCATGTCTACCACTGTACACCAGAAGAAGACAGCAGATCCCATTACAGATGGTTGTGAGCCACCATGTGGTTGCTGGAGATTGAACTGGGGACTTCTAGAAGAGCAGACAATGTTCTTAACTGCTGAGCCATCTCTCTAGCCTTCAATTGGGAATCAACCTATGAGGGTTGTTAGTTTCCCAGAGAGACTCCTACATCCTATGTAGAAGATTCTCTTGAGAGAACTCCTAAGTTTGAGGATGTTGGTCATTCAGGTAAAGCTGAGAGCCATGTGGGTTCCTTAAGGATTCCACTCAGAGCTGGGCAGGGGTGGCACACGCCTTTCATCTCAGCACTCAGGAAGCAGAGGCAGGCGGATCTTTGTGAGCCTGGTCAACAGAACCAGTTCCAGGCAGCCAGGTCCACACAAAGAGAAAGCGCGTGCCAAACAAAGCAAAAGATTCCACTCAGCTACAGTGTATCCCTCTACCCCACAGTGTCTCTTTAAAGGCAGAGGGGTGTCTGAGAAAGTCTTAGGCAAAGAATCCATTTGTGTGTAATGTGAATCCCTTTGTCCTCATTTTGGTTTCATGAGTTTGCTTTTCTCATACTAGGCTCTTCATAAAGTGAAAGCAATAACCCTGCTTGAAGGACCACAGCCCTAAGTGAATAGCCGGTCACCAGCAACGTCCCTGGAGGCTTGCTGGCTGCTGGGATGGGAAATAGCAGCTATGGTGCCTAGGGATTCCCTCAAGCTGCTGCCATTTCTTTCCTTTCAAAGCTTCTGGCTTTCTAGATGCTTCTGTGGCCCACTTTACTCAGAAGCCTTTCAGAAAAGGAGGAGCCCTGATTTCACAACATCAAGCTTCATTTGCACGTATGCTCACATAAACACGGAGAGGGAAGATTGGGAGGTGACATTTTCAGTCTCCAGGACCCTCCACCTATATTTCTTGTCAGCACTTTGCTTTATAGCAGCACCATGGATGATGGCCAACAGGTCATCAGACACAAATGTGAGCATATGAAAGGTGGTTTTTGTAACCAGGACAGGCGGGGGACTATAGAGCTGAAGTGAGCTTGTCAGTTCCCTCTCTGTTATAACTGAGGGGCAGCAGCAGCTGGAGATCAATGTCCAGCAAGGAGTAGGAAGTGACTCAGAATGGTGTGGGGCCAGAGACCTGGACCTGCTACAGACGTACCTTTTCTGTTTCCTTCTTCAATTCCACTAAAGGAGGGCCTATGATGTCCCCTCGAGGGGATCAGAATTTGTACAGCAGGAAATGTCTGGGAAACTGTGGCAGAGCCATTCCTGTGCCTCATTCCCAATGAGGACTGACAGGGAGAGATCACCTGTAACTCTACAGATTTCTCCTTCATCTAACTTTTCTACAATCGGAGCTAGCTGCTGTTGGGGCTAGGAGAGGGGGAGGGGCAACCAAATATCTATGCACATGCTCAAGGAGGAAGGGGAGATAAAAAGAACTGAGAGGGACTAATAATGCTCCTCTCTGGTCTGGCTACTCTAAGATTGTATGAGCCAGTTAAGTACATGACCAACCAGTTAAGCTGACTGTATGGTGTTTGCTATTATCCTCTAGAGCCTAGATCTAGGTGGGAACTCTAGAACCTTAGGAGAGTGGAGACCGGATTCCTTCCTGTCTGCCAAGGCCTGTCCCAACCCTGCAGGAGACTCCATGATCTATGACTGCATTAATGGTTGCAAGAGCCAATTCCAACCAGAACAGATGAACTAGTTATCCTAAACAAAAATATAGCTTGGTTGTCTTTTATTTTTCCCCCTAAGACAGGGTTTCTCTGTGTAACCCTGGCTGTCCTGGAACTCACTCTGTAGACCAGGCTGGCCTCGAACTCAGCAATCTGCCCGCCTCTGCCTCCCAGGTGCTGGGAGTACAGATGTGCACCCAGCTTGGCTTTGTAACCCTGATCCCCCGGCACTTTCAGTCTCTAGGGTTAAGTCTAACTCTTGTATAGAAGATGCTAGAGTCACACCTGCCTTGCCTTACCAGCATCAGCCCAGTCTACCCTTCCTTCATTCCAAGTAGAATCCAAGAACTTATCTTTCTTACACGGAGGAGAAGAGGTTTAAAGTTCAGTGTTTAGCAGGTCCAAACTGTCCCCTCAGGAGTAACCTCTCTTCCAGTCTTAGGAAGTGTTTGCCTACTGGACTTGGAACCATGGGGAGAAAGTCAGTAGACACAGCAGCTGACTGGACTTAACCAAGCTCCTGAGGGACACAAGCGGCATCCTACTGAAGCAGTAGGAACTCAGATTTGGGACATCTCCATAGGTCTCTCCATGGGATCCTCAAGCTGGGGGAATGGTGATCCAGGCACTGACCTTTGTGCCAGCCAACTCTTTCCCGACGGATGTGTGGAATAAGATAGAGCTGAGACCAGCATCCACCTTTTGTGCTGACCCATCTCTCTGAGTGGGTTTAACTCCGAGTGCCATAAAACAAACAAACCCACCCCAAACCCGTAAAGGACTTGAGCTGCAAACTGCTTATCCTAGCTAATTTGAGAAGATTCAGTGTTCCAGAAGAGAGTAATGATTGGGCTTGCAACTAGGAAGATTGCTTTCCTCATCAGGCCTTTCTCCTTTAAAAAAAAAAAGAAAAAAGAAAAAAGACAGGGTCATTCTGTGTAGCCCTGGCTGTCCAGAGACTTGCTGTGTAGGCCAGGCCAGAATTCTGCCTCTGCCTCCAAAGTGCTGGGATTAAAGGCATGTGCCACTCCATGCAGCCATCAGGCCTTTTCTTGAACTTGAAGGGTCTTTTAGTCTCAAGCCTAGGCACACTTTAAACCTCAGCAATCAGGTTCCTATTCTCTAGTTCCTTGTATTCTCTCCCCCACTCACTGTCCTCCCCCCCTGCTCCCCCTCCTCCGGAATGCTGATGACTCTTCTTTACAGTCAACCAGAGCTGAGAATGTGGTCAGACGTGCAAGCTCTTGGGTGTAGGGGGAGGGTATCCCAAACTCAAGTCACTCTTTTCTTTTGCCAAAGCCTCCACCCAACTCAAGTTGCCTCCATGTAACCGTCTGCAATTCCTTACTATTGCTGTATGTTGTGATCCAGCCATAAGGAAATTATGCAGGAAGCCAGGCCCCTGGCACCACATTTAGGAAGCAGTGATGGGAGCACCAACCTTAGTGATAACCAACTGGAACTCAGTTTTCCACCTTTATAATGGGACAGAAGAGGCTGCTGGTGAGAGCTCTTTCCCATCTCCTGTAGGGTCAGCTCCAAAGTGCTTCTTAAGGTTCTGCCTGTTCGGTGCCTTGTCTGTTGCACTACACTGTGTTTTGACCTCTCTTAAGGCAGATGTGCTTTACTTGAAACCACTTCACCTTTAAGTGTAATTCCGTTATCTCTTTTCCACCAGCAGAACACTTGCCTCTCACATTTCTCTGCTCTCTCCAAGAACCATGGCCATGCCCCTGCATCGCCAATCCAGCTTTTTTTTTTTTTAAGATTTATTTTATGTATGTGAGTATACTGTAGCTGTATAGATGGTTGTAAGCCTTCATGTGGTTGTTGGGAATTGAATTTTAGGAACTCTTCCCCCTCTGGTTGGCCTAGCTCGCTCCAGCCCAAAGATTTTTATTGTTATATATAAGTACACTGTAGCTGTCTTCAGACACACCAGAAGAGGGCGTCAGATCTCATTACAGGTGGTTGTGAGCCACCATGTGGTTGCTGGGATTTGAACTCAGGACCTTTGGAAGAGCAGTCAATGCTCTTACCCATTGAGCTATCTCTCCAGCCCCCAATCCACTTCCTTTATTAAGGCAAGCAGCGGATGTGATCTTTCCTTCCTTGATTTAGTCAGACTTCCTTGCGGGTTTTTATGGTTTAGCCTTTTTGGATGAGATACTAAGATTCCCCCCCCCCCCCTCTCTCTCTCTCATACACACACACACACACACACACACACACCTTTCAATCAACCCTGCACAGAAAACTGGTTAACTTTTCTTTGGCACATGCATTATTTTCCCATGGCTTGCCCCTTCCCAGGTTCTCTTAGGTTGACCCAGCACCAGGTCTAAGAATTTGACCTCAGAAGCCCAGAGAGCTTTGGTGTCCCAAAAGGTCCCTAGGCCTTAAGAGGTCTTCTTCTAGTATTATCATATTAAGATTTTAGTTTAATAAAATTTGCTTATTAAACCCTTATCTCAACCGTTATAAGCCTGTTGTGTGGCTTTTAAGCTTCCAGCCCTTACAGGTGGCACTACAAGGGGGAGAGATCTAAGAGGTCTCCCCAAAGGCTCCTCAGTAAGCTTTGTCTGCTCTTCTCTTTTCCTGTGGCTGTAGGCTGTCAAACAGTATTCGCTCTGGAGGGCAATGGCCACCCACCCGTATCTCTTGATGGATTGCCATCCAAAAGGCCTTCTAGTAGTGTGCACATGGATGTCAAGCCAACAAGCACAAGGACAGAGAGGTGCCAATGACAGGAAATACTTGTGTTCCCTATCATGTCATCCTCAGATATGTGCCTTATTATTGTACATCATGTTTTTTACATATACATATAGATCTCTTACACACACACACACACACACACACACACACACACACACACATACTGTGGGGAGCCTGAGGTTCTGAGTAGTTAGTTGTATATTTGTCAAAGATCTTGGCTCATGGACTAGCTCTGCTGGGCACTATGGTGATGTCTCAGAAATGATAATGTCTGAGTAGAATCTAGAGAGCCCTCTGATCCAAGCTTCAGAGTTGAGGGACCTATTTAACAGTTCCCAAGAGTCTGGGGAAGTTGGCTGAATCTTGTTCTTCACTCAGAACCAATGTAGGTTATACTTCTTGTTCAAGTTCGGTGCTATTTCCACTCCCAGGTCTCTTGGGAAGATAGGAAATTGGCTGTTTATTTAAGGTGGTGTCTTAGAGTGCCTAGAAATGATGGAGCACACTGATTCTGAGACCCTGAGGATAGGGTAGGGGCTAGGGAGGTTGCTCACCACTTAAGAGTGCATACTACTTATGAGGTGGCTCACAACCACCTGTAAACTCAACTTCTGGGGGAATCTGACGCCTCTGGCCTCAGCAGGCTTCCTCACTTACATGCACGCGCGCGCGCGCGCGCACACACACACACACACACACACACACACACATACACATCATTAAAATAACAGGAAGTGACATAAAAAGGTAGGGGCAAGCCTTCAATAGTCACTAACCAGTGTGGAATGGTTTGTACAAGTCTGTCACTCTGAAATGCTGCCAATAACCACCATACTCGCCATGGTTAACTATGCTGGTGTTCTGGTTAGCCGTCTCTCCCCTCCCTTTTCTATGCTATTTATGGATTCTAGAAGTTTCTCTACATTTCTATTGACTTCAGTGATAAAGTTGGGAATAAACCCGAGGGTTTTGTGTAGTGACTGTTCTGTCTTTCATTGCTGGATAGCAAACCCAGCTCTTCTTGAGGCAGAGCAGGCAAGTGCTATACCACTGCGCCCCATCCCGACTAGCATTTTGCATGCCAGCCTATGGACCCAGGAAGCTGTTGACATGACTGGATACTCCATTTCTTCCATTGCAGTCTTTCATATCTTCTAAACCACGAGCTGTCTTCCCTTTCAACTCCCCTAGACAACACAGCCTCCCTTCCGTCCAAGGACTTTGTGGGCAGCAGGGTATCTTAGTATGTATTTGTCTTTCCCTAGCTTTGGTGGCACACTGACAGGCAGATAAAGGGAAAGAAGCCAGCAGTTTGGACTTCTGCTGGAATAGCCCATGAGCTGAGCAAGGAGTCATTTCCCAACTTAGGCCTTTTGAATTGCTAGATGACGACTTCCTCACGGTGGGACAGGCTCCACAGAACCCTTCTAACTCAGTGTGAATTGAACTGAGTGACTCCTGCTTGTGCACAGCATAGGTCGCTTCTCCAGAGTCATCTTTGCCTCTGAGTTTCCACCCATGGAAGAAGCATACCTACAAGCAATGAAGTAGGACTAGAGCCCAGATGGGTTAGATGATCATTTATACTGTCAGAAGCACTGGATCTTTGAAGACAATGAAAGTTGTGTTTTTTATCTAAACTCGTTATTTTATTCTAGTATGAATGCGCAAGGACAAATGGCCATTCTGACTCGAATAATCCCACTAGAGAGGTCCACACAGCTTGCTGAAGACTAGAGCTGGGTGTGATGGTGTGTGTCCACCTGCAATCCCAGTACCCTGGCTGAAGCAGGATTATAGGCTAACTAGTAAAATCCTGTCCTAAAAATAATACAAGCAGGGCTGGTGAGATGGCTCAGTGGGTAAGAGCACTCACTGACTGCTCTTCCAAAGGTCCTGAGTTCAAATCCCAGCAACCACATGGTGGCTCACAACCACTGGTAATGAGATCTAACACCCTCTTCTGGTGTGTCTGAAGACAGCTACAGTGTACTTATTTATAATAATAAATAAATCTTTGGGCCAGAGCGAGCAGGGACTGAGCAGTAATTCTAAAAGTCAATTCCCAACAACCAGATGAAGGCTCACAACTATCTGTACAGCTACAGTGTATACTCATATACATAAAATAAATAAATCTTTAAAAAAATAATACAAGCAGGGAATGGCGACTTACATTTGGAAACTTAGCACTCAGGAGGCTGAAGCAGGAGGATTGTCAATTTGAGACTAGACTGGGTTGTACTATGAGACTGTTTTGTTTTGAAGCAAAATACAATAAATGCAGATAAAACACCCAAATCACACCCCCTCCAACCTAAACCAATCAACAACAAACCCAAGCCACTCTCCTGCCACTGGAGACAGGCCCAGGGCTCAGGAGTGGGACTGCACCTCGGTGTTTCCCCTAGAGTGCACTACACGGCTGTGCCGCACTCAAGGTGAAAGAGAGGAACGAGCTTCCTTTGGAAGTGTGCCTTCCTGACAAGAATCTCAGTTGATAGGAATGATTCAGTTGAACGCAGCCTCCTGTGTTGAACAGTTTTATAGGAATGACACAGAGTTTTGCTGTTTTTCACTGTTCTCTCTCTCTCTCTTTTTTTTTTTTTTTTTTTTTGGTTTTTAAGGGTTTCTCTGTGTAGCCCTGGCTGTCCTGGAACTCACTCTGTAGACCAGGCTGGCCCCGGACTCAGAAATTCACTGTTCTCTTTTAAGGACACCATGAGGAGCGCGGCATTTGGAAGCACTAGACGACATCAGTTGAGGAAGGGTGACTGGTGGTATCTCTGCAATGTGAAATTCCAACTAGTAAAAATGCCAGTTCCAGGATTTCACTATCCTGAGTGTTGTAAGCCTGGGGAAGGAGGCCAAGTGGACACAGCCTCCTCTACCTTTCCTTTTATTGTCAGATATGACCTTTGTCCCAATATTCAGAAGTGGCATGACCACTGTCAGACATGGAATTTGTCTTCTAGTCTTCAGTATGGCTTTAAATTAAGTTTCCAACCAGGCAGAAATTAAAACAGCAAAGAAATGAAGGAAGGGGGTATCTAAGCAACGGAGTCTTCCGAGGAAGAGAGGAGGAAGCCAGGGAGAAGTGAGTAATAGGTTTATTTGCATATACACAGAGAAGAGTCAGCTTGGTTGGGTGGGAAGAGGCAGGGCTGTGAGGAGGTAAGGCTTCAGCAGAGGAAGGCACCTTGACAGACAACACAAGACTCCTATTAAATCAGCACAGTTGCAAACTTCACTTGCCTCAAGCCAATAGCTCATTGAACTCATATCGGTTGAGGATCATTTACAAAACCAGGAGAGAAACAATGGGAAAAGCAATAGTCTCTCGTCCCTGGACCTGCCACTCAAAACTTTATATACAGGATGTAGGAACAAAATCTGTCTGATCAGTGCCCTCTCCTGCTGGGAAAAACACCCATCACGGAAGGATTTGGGGATTAAATATGTCTTTAACATGGGAGGCCTGGCTTCTACAATGGTTTAGGCAAAGGGGCCTTTGAAGTA
>JADRCD010203748.1:12489-27660 GCA_019843815.1 Montemys delectorum
CCAGGATCCTGTGTAGGGAACAAGATCATCTACAGTGAATGATTCTTCCAACTTCAATTAACGCAGTCAAGATAATCCACCACAGATATGCCTGTCTCATAAAGTTGGTAGTAGAGATGACACAATAGCTCAGGTGATTTTTGTTCATAGGATCCAAAATTGTCCTTGCATATTTTCTTATCCCATTGGGGAAAGGTTTCCGAAATAAAAGGCATACTAAAACTGAAAGTGTGTTAGGTACTCAATTCCTTTAGTTTCCCTTATGCTGTCCCCTGAGGTAGGTGGTAGTATTCTCATTTTACATTTAAGAAATACATTCAGTAAAAGTGGCTACAGAAATCACACAGCTGGGAAAATAGCATCCTTTAGAATATGCCTCCAAAAAGCCTGACTCTAAATCTTATATTCTTCCTTCACTAATATGTCAAATTTAAAGCACTGTATCATTAAAATATTATATAATACTACTATGATAAGCGGTATAATAATTTTACACATTCTCTAAAAGTTAATTTGATGTCACAATTTCTATAAAATATACATCATGGTATCAATATAATTATTCAATGAAAAGCCAATGAATGCTGAAAAAAGATTTTGAAGTAAAGTCTAATCACTAAGAGGTAAATGAAGATCACTCTCAAGGTTATTATACAAATAATTGAAGTAAATAAATGTTTTGATAAATAGTAACAACTCCTAATAATAAGTAGGACAAATAAACAAAAAATTTAAAAAAACAAAGAAATTTGCCCACCTAATTCAGGATAACAAACAGAAGATAAGCGTTTTTTTTGTTTGTTTTTTAAGAGTCTAAGTCTTGATTGATACTAATTTTAGACAATTTCACAATATTTCATGATAACTTCCTAACTTAAATTCCTAGCTCATGATAGTTGACTGATGGGTTCTAATAGTTATGGTCTTAGCGTTTCCATCGCTGGGAAGAGACACAAGGACCAGAGCAACTCTTAGAAAGAACAACATTTAATTGAGACTGGCTCATAGTTTCAGAGGTTCAGTTCATTATCAGTGTGATGGAAAATATGGGCGCGTCCAGCCCAACACAGTGTTGAAGAAGGAACCGAGAGTTCTGCATTTTGATCCAAGGACAGTCACACAGAGATTCTACTCTTTTGCGTGGAGTAAAAAGGAAGGTCTCTTTTCCACACTGGGAGAAGCTTGAGCATAGGAACTGAAAGCCAACCCCACAGTGACAAACTTCCTTTGACAAGGCCAAACATACTTCAACAAGGCCATACCTCCTAATAATGCCACTTCCCACAGGCCAGGTATATTCAGACCATCACAGTTAATTTCCTTGTGTTCAAGTACCTCCTAAGACATAAATTAAAAGAAATATGTATGTTTTGTCTTGCACATCAGAGGACTGTGATCAATTGGTAGAAAAGAGACTATGTCAGGAGCACCTTAGTTCACTTCATGGTGATAAGGAATGCCAGTACTCAACTCATTTTCTACTTCCCCCTTTTTAATTAGTCGAAGAATTCATCTGGTAGGACAAACCTTTTGTTCACATTCAGAATTAGATTTCATTCTCAGGAAACTTCTCTGGAACTGCATATCCTAGGTGAGATAAGATCCATCATCAAGACCACTACAAACAAATCAAGAGGTCAGAAATCATGGATGAGGTGATCACCACCTGGAATTTGATGTTCTTACATCACAATGTTCTCATTAGTGTGCTTCAGGAGTCCTTGGTAAAAAACTGAATGGACATTCTACTAGCTACTTTTGTTTTCTGGTTTGATTTTTCAACTTCAATATTCTCTTTCTTTCAAAATATACTGCACATTAAAAATACAGATGAAAATGAGATGTTTATTGCATATTCAGAAAGAAAGTCAAACAGGGAGTTTAGAAAGACCATTTGTATAGATACTCATTACCAGTTTTCACATTCATATAATCCCATGAAAGCTGGCTTGTCATTAAACTTCTACTGTAGAGAACCAGAGATTTCCTCACCTAGAACATTTCACAGTCAAATTATTATTAACACTCTGTACCCTTCAAGCTCTTCTCAATTCTGCCTTAACAAAGGTCTACATCAAATAAAAATATGATAATGATAATATGCTTAAATTCTGGAAAAATCTGTATTTTCTTACAAAATAAATTATGTCTTCTCAGCTTTTAGAAATAGTCTTTGATAAAGTAAACCATTTTGCTGCTCCAAACTCATTTTATTTCTTTTTACATTTTAGCAATTTTAAAAATAAATGTAGTAATCTGAAAATAGCATCTTATTTTATAAATAAGTATTATCAACTGTATTTTGTATATAAAATTTTCTATAGTCTTTTCATTAAAGTTTTATAAATAAATTTGATGAAACACAATCATACTTACCATGCCATTGTACCCCCAAAGTGGTCAATCTTCCTTATTGTCTTCCTGATTTTGGTAACCCAATAACTCCAACTGGTGCTGCCTATATGTATAAATGTATTGGGCAATATAGAGAATCTATCTATAGCCACAACTTATAAAGATTGATTTTTTTGTCTCATATTGCAGCAATTAACTACCAGGAATTTCTCAGTACTCAGTAAGGTATGGAGCTCAGTGAGCACTTTCCCTCTTTTGTTGACTTGAAATCATAAGAACCAATAAGGCATCACATAAAAGTGAAAAGTATCAGAGTGTACATTGTACTTTGACCATATGAGAACCACTAATTCTTTCTTCCAATTTCTGTCTTGCACTTTTTAATTTCCTTACCTCAGTTTAACTTCTATTTTCATGTCAACAATAAGCTTGTGTGTATGTGTGTGTGTGTGTGTGTGTGTGTCTGTGTGTGATTTTATGTATCTATATAACTCACAAAAGACAGAATAAACTTGCTGTTCGTGTTTCTAAGTCTCACATATCAATCAACATGTGGATTTCCAATTCCATCTATTTTCCTTCAAACAACAAAATGCTGTTTTTTATTACTCAATTTGCTTTTGCCGGTGAGGGATATTTACTTGAAGATATCAAATAGAAAAATGACACTTTAAAATTCAACATTGTTGGCTTTGATTGGAGAATTGAAGTTAACACTAAGAGTCATCAATGAAGAGTACTCCTGTCATTTTGTTATTTTTGTAATTTTTTTTAACCTTCCTAGACTTTGCTACATACTGTAGCCAGAAGCATTTCTATCCAGTCTCTTTGCTTCCAGAATAACAACCCAGAGACTTAGTTATTTATGAATAAATGCCTAGGCCAAAAGCTTTGGCTCATTCCTTGACTAGTTCATAACTAATATAACCTGTTAATTCTAGTCTGTGCCAGCCAAATGGCTAGTTATCTCTACTAGTTTCATTTGCCCATCTCCTCCAAGTCCTGGGTGAAATCTCTGCTCTTGCCTCTTTCCTACAATTCCTATCTCTCTGTTTTATGTACTACCTTTTTTATCCTGCCTCAGCTGATTATCCATCAGCTTTTTATTGACAGGTAATAAATTCACGTAGTACACATGTCTCTATATATTCCTCTTTTAGTTCAGTAAAAGTCTCTTTCTCTAATATCAATAAACTATATAAAGTAAGGACAGGAAAACTAGCAGGTAAAAATTACATTCCCAATGTTCAGTCCATATTCCTTTGGCAATCTTGAAGAAAGTACTTCATTATCTATCCTATCATGGTGAGTTTCAATTCAGTACATAAATCATTTTCTTTCAAAACTTGAATTTATAAACCTGAGAATATCTTCTTAGATCTTAAAATATTTTGTCAAATTCTATACAATTTAAACTTAAATGTAAAATTATAATTATGTAGTTTTCAAGCTTGTCAGAGACTCAAAAAGTGAATTCTTTCTGAGTATATAGGAAGTATAGGCAAACAGCTTCCAAAACTGTAGAAATGACAGAGACAGCTGCATAACTGGACAGTCACCTAAAATTTCTCTGAGTTATTGGAATGTCATCTTTGGCCTTCTAGCCCAGAAAATCTGACAGACTTTGTTGAGAAGGAGGAATTATGAAGCTCTTGCCTACCTTGTCCTTACTAAGGTTGGCAGTAGACTTCCTTGCACCTTGTTTGTTCAGTTTGCACAGCACACCGTCTTAGGATTTCTATTGCTGTAAAGAGAGACAGTGACTAAGGCAACTGTTATAAATGTTTAATTGGGGATAACTTACTGGTTCTGAGGTTTAGTGTATCATGATCATGGCAGGAGCACAGCAGCATCCAGGCAACCATGGCAATGGAGGAGCTGAGAGTTTTACTTCATCCAAAGGATGCCAAGAGCAGACTGTTTCTTCCACACTTGGTGGAGCTTCAAAGCCTACTCTCACAGTGATGCACTTTCTCCAAAAAGGCCACACATACTCTAACACACTCCTAAAAGGCCACTCCCAGGCCAAGCATATTCAAAACACTACCCATAATGTCAGCAGATCAAGCAAGGACAGTTTGTTTGTTTTGTTTTGTTTTGTTTTTTGTCCAGTGGCAAGCTTGCTACTGGACATTTGAAGTGAACTACATAAAGGGACACTTTGATGCTCATCATGTTCCATGAAGGAGAATGAGGGTGCTGACTGTAGCATATATGTCACTGTCATAAAAAGCTTCACATTAGTAAAACATCTTTAAATGACATATTCTGTAGATCTGTTTTTGAAGAACATCTATCTATAGTATATCAGAATTGCCTGTTTCTAGATAACTACTATTTGCTTAACTTTGAAAATATATATAGGAAACTAAATGAAGCTTCTTTCTGTAATTAACTAAATTAGTATCCAATATGGCCATAAATTTTATTGACTATTAACGTGTATTTCTTAATTATTCTCAACTGTTTGTAATTGCAACTTTCAAAAGACCTAGAAAATAACAATGCATTTTAAAAAGATTTACATAGTACAATTCATACACACATTTCTTTACATATATAATACAATACATTGCATATACAATATATTACATAGTATAAAACCTTAAATGAGAGTTGAAACATATACATACTATGATGTAACAAAATGGAACCTTAAATTTGTAATAAAAAAGTTTATACCAATGTACAAATATTTGGCTTGTTGATGTTATTTGGTCTAAAAGTAAATTTAATAATCTAACTTTTTATCTTATTATTTCTATATCCCCCTTTTTAAATTTTCACCCCTTTCCCCACTGTCCTTTTCATCCCTCCTCCCCTTATTTCTCCATAACACTAGATAGGAGCGAAAGAGGGATAAAGGAAAGAAAAAGAAAGAGAAAAGGGGCTACCTGACTCTAACCTACATTATGTTGTTTCTTTCCTGACCAAGACCATTAACAATTTGAACCCAATGCCTCTTAAACAACAATAAACATCCATCACCCTAGGATTAACAAAATCCCTTCCACCCCACTCTTGGGAATGTGGTGGTGTTCTTTTAACAGTGTTTCCTGCTGTCTTGGGGCATTATTTTCTTTTGGGGACCCAAAGAAAATTGAGATATTGGCCAGTCTTAATAAAGTTAGCTGTAACATTTACATTCCTGTCTCTATGTGCAAGGATCCTGGAAGAAACAGTCTGTGGTGCATTATGATCTAGCTAGCCACTGTGAAATTGTTCTGGAAGCAGATCTTTTAGGAAACAGTATTGAGGCACTCAGTGAGGCTGAATAACCTAGGCTATTTGTCGTGTTTGGTGTATGGTCCTTTTGCTTTCCAAACATAAACATTCACAGGTAATATACGTTTAATACATGTATGGAATATACACTGTACATGATTTAGCTAAAAATGATTCTCGTTCTCTGTTCTTTGTTTGAGCTGGTACAGGATCTGTTTTTCTTTATAAGTTAGTTTGAATTGTATAACCAAACTGCAACATAGATTTTATCCACGCCATCTAAAAGAGTGGTTATGCTAGAGACATTTTCATGTCACAGCTAGTCTCAGAGTTGTTCCCATGTGGTGGGATCAGCAGTTTATGTTACGTGTTTTGTTGGTTGTGATTTATTTCTTTCTATTGGCAGCCAAGATCTTCAGGGACTCTTCCCCTGTTGATTATTTTATTTTTACAAGAAACTATGCCTTAAAAATATGGAACGCTTCATGAATTTGCATGTCATCCTTGCGCAGGGTTCATGCTAATCTTCTCTGTCGCTCCAATTTCAGTTTATGTGATGCTGAAGCAAACACCGAATCTAATTTTTATTAGTTTCAAAGGAATACATAGCTTTAACTCTATAAATTGAAATAAATAATCTACTGTATGTTGTATGTTTCTGGCTTGACGCTCATAAATTTCTTGCACTTGTGTTTATCATCAAAAGTTTTCTTCTTTTTGTAATTATGAAGAAGAGTTTCTGAATAGAATAGGCTGAGTTGGCAGTAAGTCTTTAATAGGTTGAGACATAGCACTTCATGTCCTGATGGTGTTTCCAGCTTCTCTTCAGATGCATTTTGTATTCATGTTTTTTACTTCTATATTATATATGACATAGTATTTCTTTATTGAAGCTCTCAGTATTTTTTCCAGTTAGCTCAGTGTTTCAACTGCAGTCTGACCCAGGAAGATTCTTTTCTGATCTTGCATTTGTAGTGTTCTAAACACACCTCAAGAATGAAAAGGCCAACTTGTTCTCTTACTTTGGAAAGTTTTCAGATATGGTTTTATTATATATATTTTACATCCTCCTTGATTTATAATTATTTTATAACCACAAAGCATTAAGTTTGTCTATGTAATTGTGTCATGTATTTTTAATGCTCTGCTTACTTTTTTGTAATTGTTGATTTTTATTATGGTCTGGACATTCTAATTCATATTTTGTACTTAGTTTCTCATAGTTTGTTCTATTTGATCTAGTCCCTCTGTGAAACATTACATGAATATTTTTATTTCACTATTGTGATTTCCTTGTACAAAATTTCAATTATACTTTCTCAGTATTTTTTTCTAAATGTGATTGATTTATTATATAGAAAGGGCATATGTGTGGAAGTAATTTCCTTCTTCTCTCATAAACTCCTAAGATCAAACTCAGGCTCTCTGGGAGTAGATGCTTTTGTCTACCAAGTTATCTTTTCAGTCATCCCTTTATATTTAAAAAAAGCTCTCTCTCTTTCTGTCTCTCTCTCTGTCTCTGTCTCTCTTTCTGTGTGTGTGTTTGTGCATATGCTGATGCATGTGTACATGTTTGTATGTATCTTGCTTTACATACACACATTCTAGAAGAGACCATAAAATCACTTGGACATAGACTTGCCGACTCTTTTTTTTTTTTTTTTTTTTTTTTTTTTTAATGTCTGCTTGCCAACTTCATACTGGGAAATGAATTCTGGTCTTCATGAATGTCCAATGGGAATTTTTAACCATTAAGCTATTCCTCAGGTCTTTTCTCATCTTTCTGTGTCCTTATTGAATTCATTTTGATATACTGTATAGAATTCCTGTTTATTAAACTGAATATTTGCATTCTGTTTTTATTAATTTTCACAGATATGTATTTGTGGTCTCTGATTTAGTTGAACATTTTTACAATACTTTTTTTGGATTTGTTTACTGGTACTTTGTCTAACTCACTCTTGTGGAAATATAATACTGTTTAAGTGGTAATTTTTCATAAAAATTCTGTAGTCTTAATTTTCAAGTTTCCATTTGGATTCGTGCATTTGGAACTTTGTCATTTCTTAGGCATTTTATTTATATTATTTCAGTCCTAAAATTTGAAATATTCAAATGTAACTATGTTATATCAGGTCTCAGATGTTTTCTCCTCTGGACTGAGGTTGTAGTCCAGTAGATAAATCTTCAGCCCATATGTTCAGAGTTCTGAACAGTCATTAGCACATCTCTGAGTATGGAATATTAGCTGCAGAAGTAACCAAGATTGAGGTCTAAGAGTATGAAGAATATGATTGATAGTTAAAATTTATCTCTTTGGCCTTAATAGCTTTTGGAGAATATCTTGGAAGGGATATTGTAGCCCTAGGTTGTTTGTCATTCAGCCAAGGAATGGAAAGAAACAAAGGTAAGATGAATGATATAAAAGTTGTAAAGAAGTAATAGAAATGAAAGCAAGTCTAGATTTATAAAATTTAAGGGTAAACAGAGATTAAGGTTTATTAAAATTATAGACAATTACATTATAAAATGCGTAGAGAACAGTATATAAAGACATAATTAAAATGATGAAGGAATGACAGTGAAACAATATGAACTGTAGTTTAAAATAGGGAAAACAAAGCAGAGATATAATAATCATAATATGTAATGAATGAATATCAACTCTAAAAGTAATTAAATAGTTATGCAAGCACAAAGTGTCAAAACTTAAAGTTTAAACTTTAAGAGATTAATTACCGTCTGTTATATGAAGAAGCTTCTTTTATAAGAGACCAAGAAAGGCACTAACTTAGTGGGCAGTTTAATTTTTATGTCCATTTAGCAGAATAATCATATTAAGTTCTCCACCAAGGCCTATGATCTAGCCAATTGCCATTTTTATTCATTGGTTCATTTGTTTGTTTGTTGGCCCAGCTAACAACAGAGGCATGCATTTTTCCTTGTGAAGCAGGCTTTATATCCAATCAACTAATGTTTGACTGGTTCCATAACGCTTGTGCCACTATTGTCCCAGTGAACATGTCTTGCTAGGCCAGTTGTAATTATGGCTCATGAGGTTCATATCTGGGTAAGTTACTGATAGTATTTCTCTCTAAGTAGCATGCATATGACTTTCCAGCACTGTGAAAGCTAGCTAGAAGGAATGAAATGCTAAGCTTGACTTTGCCATCACCTTATGGTCTTCTGCAATAGGGTCTTGCCATCATTGCCTGGAAGGTAAGTAAGAATGATGACAATAGTTTATAATGTTTGTGAGAAGGGACTAAGAAACCTCACTGACCAACAACCCCCAAATAAGTAAACATATCCAGCAATAGATATTTTACTTGATAGTCTGTTGTGTCTGGAAAAGGCATTACTACCCCCAATGAAAAGTAACCCCATTTCAACTTTGAGATGTGCATATGTATAGGTATAGGATGCCTCTACAGGAAGTGGTTTCTACATAGGTATTTCAAAGGTCTTTTGTGTTATATCTCCTAAAGTAGAAATTTCTTGTATGTTGTTATATTACTATCCCATAATTCTTTCTTGCTCTCTGTGTCATGTGATGTTTTTCTGGAAGCTGTTTTATGAGATGTTTTGCTGAAGCAGACAAGTGAGAGGATGCTTTCTTACGAACACACACGGGATCTTCTTCTGGAAGCTGTGTGGTGAAAGGGCATATGACGCTTTGCTGGAGAGGATGATTGAGAAGACACGTGATGCTTGGAAAGAGTGTATACCTGACATACAATGGACTATACTCTGGCATTTGTTCACCTTCCTGGCCTTTGTTGGGCTTCACTAATACTGGTCTTCATTTATGACCCAATTGCGTTGTTTGCCTTGGTTTCTTCACTAGTCTTCACCCCCTCTTTCTTCTGCTTTGAGCCACTGATGCTGATTTGAGTGGACTGAACTGCTGACAACAAAGATTGGAATCACCCACAAAGAATTATTATTAAATAGGTTTGTGTCCCCATGTTCTGTTAGCCATCTTCCTCCCCTACCTTTGGTTGGTGGACTATAAGGGAGGTTGAGGCATTTAAGAACCTTTATTAAAGTAGGCTTTGAAACATATAAGCCTAAAACCTCATAATTTTCTTATCTATCGTGGTTTGCCATCATTCACCCCATATAATAATTTCTCTTTCATGATTCTACACTTATGCTGTCTGTGTTCTACCCTCCTTCCTCTGAAACACCCCATTGATTCTTACTAGTTACTGACTTTGTGCGTACTCAAATATAAACACACACATAAAAATTCAAAGCAAATGTCATCCACATAACTTTGCAGAAGTTGGGGAGAAATGATTACGAGGTCCAGAGGTAGCAGATGTCTGAAACAGAGCAGTATTTGTTGGCTCCAATATGGCCATTGAAAACACGAATGCATAGTAGTTATGAATTCATGCATAAGCCTACACAACATCAAGTCAGGTAAAATCTCAGCATAGATGGTGTAGGGGCTTATGTTCTAGCTTCATCCCCATTGCTCAACTGTGGTTCTATCAATTCTTGGTTGATGAAGAACAAAATGTCAATCTTCTTTATGGATGAGGTACCTGAGAGGGGACCATGTTTGATAGGTGGTCATCCACAAATGCATCTTATAGCCAGCAGTAAGTGAACACAGTGAGTGAAATAAATAAAACAGGTAAAGTTGGGATGGAAAAACAGCAGCTGTGGGAGGATATAGAGGAGAGATTGGAAGAGAAGGGATGAATTCAAATAAAAGCAATATGCATGTATAAAATTCTCAAACACTGACATAATTAAAACTATATTACCACCCCAGAATTTTTTCTTGCTTACAGTATCAGATAATGTCACTACCTCAACTGAGTTAGTGTATGGTGGCAACTCAGCTCTTGTCAGAACTACCCAGCTTTATCATTAGTTCAAGCCTCACCACAAGAGTTAGCAATACGTTAGTAGTTTTCTAGCTCTGAGTATAGGGAGCTGGTTGAGAGTAGCTGATGTCCTACAAGCTTTTGTTTTCTGGGTGTATTAAGTGTCTCCAAAGTTAGCTTCAATATCTGAGACTCTGATATGACCCTACCCATACATGCTTGTGTTTAGCTTTGTAGCTGAATATTTTTGTATTATTGTTGCTAGGGTTACAATCTTAGCTTAAGCGTATTTACTTAACTGAGTTTTAGTTCAGGTTAAGCCCCATGGGATGTTCCCAGTTCTTTGTTCTTAACACCTACTATTCTTACTTGGGGAAGTGATAGCTCTAGGGTATAGAGAGAAGAGTTTGAAGAACTCTGTGTACTTCCCATGCAGTTCTTCTTGTTTCCTCTTCTCTCCCAGCTTAACAGGTAGCATCGCACCACAGCAACCCTGAGTGATTTCTCACATCTCCTTCACCTAGATGTGAAGTCTGGCATCTGAAATGATACGTTTGTTGCCTTGGATTCTGGAGGTTTTCTTTTCTATTTCCTTTGTGAAACATGAGACATAGAGGTGGAATTCTCTCCCTTCCCTACAGTTTTGATTGAGATCTCTGTTTTAGTTTATTTCTTTCTTTAGAAATTTAACCTTCATTACTTCCATGTTTTGATCTACTATTTCAGTACTACATTTCCTATCATATTCCCTTGCTTCTCCATGCTTCTCATCTCTTTTTGAAGTAATGGATCAATGCTTTCTTTTAGATTCATGGAGATTTAGAAAACTGTTCTGTCTCTAGTCTGCCACCTGCTGGTTTATTACCATGCTTTTAATGCCTTTATTATAGTTCAACAAAATAACTATTAATACCCTACCATTCTAGGAAAGATATCTTCCCAATCCAGCAAACAGCATAGTTGGTTTACTAAATGCAATAAAATCATGTAAATCCTTATAAGAAACATGGTAAATAACATTTGGCACCAAAGAGATTAATACTATCTTTTGTATCTCCTCAAAATTGTTTTGTTTTGTTTTTCTTTCTCTGTTTGTTGTTTTTTAAATTATTCTGGAGATGAATCCTAGAGCCTTAAACATACTAGGCAAGTATATCACCTCTAAGTTGTATCTGAAGCTCAGGTTTGAATTTAATTGTGAATCTAGCAATTTCTTTCTCAAGTACTTAGCCCATGCTTCAGATCACCAGAATCATTGCAACATAGATATGGAGGCCAGGAAACCACTTTGATTAGTGACTTCTTTCTTGACTCCTGTACAATTTGTCTTTTCTGAAGGCTAATGACTTATCTGATAAGCTAAATATCTTCAAATGCAGACCATGGGTGACTTGGACTAGAAATCTTCCTTGATATGCTGATTAGCTTTGACAGAATCACAAGAATATATTTCAGAGATACATGCTGTTTTTTAGTTCTCTAATTTAGTACATTCACTGTCTGTGTCAATGATGGCAAATGTCTGACACAAATTTCATTGTTCTTATCCATTGTAAATATAAATGCCATCTGAATTGACTTATTTCTTCTTTTAGAGATAAAACATGTTTTATGCCCTTGGATTATTTCACTGGGTCATTTGGAGGAAATATCCAGTCAATTGAAGACCTGAATATGACAAAGAAGCAAAGCAAATTATGTCTCTTGGACATTGGTTTTTGTTGAATTGAATAATTTAATTCATAATACTTATACTATACAATTATATAATAGATTTTAATCTGAAGTAAGTTAATATATTATATAATATTAATTACAGAGAAATAATTTGGAACTTTACAAAGGATACTTCAGTGAAGTATCTAGTCAAATTCTGGGGAAGGGGGTTGAGGATACAATAGAAATTAGGAATGGATACTGTTTCACTTTTAAAGAACGAGGTTACCTAGGGATCCATAATCTGATGGTAAATGGCATTCATAGGTACCCCAAGATTCAGGGACTTCTGCCTCAGTGTCACTTAGTAGTGAATTTTAGTTGACATGCCTAATTTGCCACAGTAGAAATACACCACAAAATGCAATAGGTATGTTCTTTATGAACAGTCATATATTTTTTTTTTAAAAAATAGGATCAGTTCATTGTTCTAGAAATTTTTAGATAAATAATTCATCAAGCAAATAATTTGAACTTCTGAATGGCAAGGAAAATCAAATAATGAACAAAAGACATGTAGTGAAGTTAAAAGTACATTCCTCTTCATAGACTGTGAGCAGGTTAAGGAATAATGAGGCATTTAGCAATGCACTTTGTAATGTCTATAAGGGTGTTTTTGAAAGAAAAATAACATGATTCAGTAAAACAGAGGGGAAAGAAGATCCGTCTTTAGACTGTGTAGAAATAGGAGTTGTCTGGATGTTATAAAACAAACAAACAAAAGAGACAGGGGGCCTTAGGGAAAGGATAGAGAGGGGGGAGAGGAGAGGGTGAGGAAGATGACGAGAGAAAGAGAAGCAATACTCTTTTATGACATTTAGATATCCTTTTCTCATACTATTTGATATCAAATTCCAAAAATTATGAGTTTAGGAGTTTGAGACTGTACCTGACTAGTCCTGCCTCTAAAAGACACTTTAAGCCTTCAGCCTCAACTAAGAGCTGCACTATCAGCTTTCTTTATTTTCAGATATTCAGACTGACTAAGCTGTTAGCCAGGAGCTCCCTGGGACTCCAACTTTTAGACAACATATGGAAGGACTTTCTAGCCTCCACATATTCCTTCCATTTCTACCTTCCAACATATCACGCCTGCTCTTTCTTCCATCCCTCTCTTGTTCCCTGCCCTTCCATTCCCTCACCTTCCCCTTCTGCTTCTTCTCACTCACACATACATGCACAGATAGATATGCAAAAATGTATACACATACACCCAAACACTATTAAATCTGATTAATACATATGGTATAACTGATAAAAAGACATTATTACTCTCCATCAGTTAGTTTTTAAAAACTTTATAGTGGCTTAAAACTTAAAGAATCTACTGATACATAATCTTAGTTGAAGTATGTATATGTCTAGGAGTTAAGTAGGGTGCTTATTTTTACATTTATTGTCTAAATAGTAAAACTGAGGAAATTTTATGATGTGTGAAAGTTGATAAGAATTGAAGCAAAACATCTCATCTCCCTTAAAAGGAATTCATCTTTGCTCATATCTAATTTCTTTCTTGTCTAGGGAAGCATAACTAACAGAACTCTAACAAGATATCTGATGTCAAATGTTTTTCATAGATGGTTAATTTTAGAAAATCATCTTGGACCTTATCATCAATACATGACTATATCTTCCTATAGCACGTGAAAAAAATCCAGGAAGTACATAGACAAATACTGAGAAAGAATGCTTCTGTTAAGGTTGTTGAGGCCAGAAGAGCTTATCTGATCCCCTGAAACTAGATTTACAGACCACAGTAAGCCAACCAGTTTGTGATGAGATGGAAATTGAATTCGTGTGTGTGTGTGTGTGTGTGTGTGTGTGTGTGTGTGTGTGTGCATGCTATTAACTACTGAGTCTTCTGCCAAGCTCAGACTTTTTTGATCATTATTATTATAATCACTTTTTGAATTGACTCTTAAGGAAATCCTAGTAATTTCAAATTGTCAATTGATTCAAGTAAAATTGTTGAATTTAGTCAAACTAATTCTAATTTTTTTTCAATTGCTGGAATCCTGTATATAGAGAATCACCCTAAATTGCCAGAGTGTAAGAAATTGCACATATTCATTTTTGCTTCAAGTTAACTCCGAGTCATAGTTTGCAAACTACATCTTCAGGAGGAAATTTAATCTTTCTGGCTTTTGGATTCTATGACTATGCAAAAGGACCAAGGATTTATTTAATTTCAAGATACTGATGATTTTTTTCCATCAATTATTTACTAGTTCCTGCTGATTTGAAACAAGATATTCCTTGTGGAAGTTCCATATCTCTGTACTGTCTTACTCTCTGCATTAATCAGAATCATTATTCTTATTTGTGTCACCAGTCACTGTCACCTCTCATAATCTCTGATAAGAAGTAATGAAATAATAATAACTTTCTGAGAAATATTGTTCACCACAAATATATATACATATACATTGGATTTTGTTTCTTTGTTTAATTTTTTTTTGTACTGGGGAATAAACCTAGGAATTTGCACCTGCTCATTAAGCAATGTCCCATGAGATACATCTTTATTATTATTATTATTATTATTATTATTATTATTATTATTATTATTAAATTTCAGGTCATGAGTTCATCAAGATTCAAGGTTTCCTTGAATTTTTTCAGTGATCCCCACAGGCACTGAGATTAAGTTCCTCCTGTCTCACCTTGCTGAGTGACTTAGATAAGCGAATTGGGCCACCAATCCCAAGAGGTAGCGCAGACTTTCTAATTACAACTGAGATGCTATTGATCAGTAATATCTCTACACCATCTACATCACTGTACCATGAACCATTTTAATTGTCTTTTTAGCAATAACTTTGCACTAATGTAACAGTAATCACAGTGGGTATTGCCTGCTTCATCATCATCATCCCCTCAGTAATTATCCTCATTATTAATGGTGGTAAGGTGGTGGAAACAACAGTTACATACGCCAGCATGGTGTTTAGATCTCACATAAATAAGGCAATTGTGGATTACATTTTATTTCTTCCCTTCTAGAACATTTTTTGAGATAGTGTCTTGCTATAAA
>JADRCD010203749.1:0-14944 GCA_019843815.1 Montemys delectorum
AAATGGACTGCATGAGATATGAGGTTGTATTACCACATAAAGTTTTTATTTACACTGGGTTTATGGTGAATTCATTACAATGCTCCATTTTTCACACATTATCCATGTAAGTAAATATATCACAGTGGTAGGTTGAGAATTACCAGAATGAAATATTGAATTAAGATAGCATCATTCATGGGAAAAATCACAGGTTTATGGTTCATGACCTAAGTGAGTTAAAAGAGAAGAAAAAATAGTTTTCCAACACTAACATATTTTCAACCAAGAAGATTCTGATACTTCCTCTATAATTATGTTAGCTAGACTAAAGAGGGAAGGTATTTTTCCTAAAGAAACAGCAAATAAGCACTGATCTGAAGAAACATTAGGAGTTACCTATGTGAAACAAGTCAGACCCCAGCAAAGAACATTCTAGACTAAAGCATGGTGGAATGCAGAATGCCAGTGACTAAGAACTGAGCTTTGGGATTGTGGTGAAGAGGGAAGGGTCTTCTGGAAGGGATCGTCTGCAATGGGGACTTCTGCAAGGGTTGGCCTATAAATGGTCTTCTGGAAGGGATTGTCTGCAATGGGGTTTTCTAAAGATGGTCTGCAAGGGATGGCCTGCATGGGGATGCACCGTGAAAGGGGCTTGAGGAAACACAATGTAAAATGTAGGGATCATGTTAAAGAATGTTGGTCTCTGTCCTAAGAGTCTACAAACAAACCTAAGAAACTCAGATTCTATTTTGGAAAAGTTATTACGAGCCAGTGTAGACAGTGGAAGGATGAGATGTGCCAGGTAGAAAGCTAGAAGGTTATGGATCTGACAGTTCTCTCACTCACTTCTCTCTGGGCCATCCTCTTCTTGATCTTCAGCCACTTGCCCCAGCCCAGCCTCGGTGGCTTCATTCTCATCTACTTAGGTCTAGTGTCTGTAGTCTAGGTGCAATTTGGTTGTAAGGCCCAACTATGGCATCTAGCCCTGTATCGTTGTTTCTGGCTTTCCCTACTAAGCTTGGGTTTCCATGAATTGGGAACAGGCTTGTCAAGTTCAGGTCAAAGGGATCAGATATTATTATCCCAAATTTTATGAAGTCATGTTATCATTATTGAGCAGGGAATGAAGGAACAAATGTACTCTGCACCTTTTTCTCCACAGAGAGATGCACTACAGCTTGACACAGTGTCGTTGCATATATCATTCTGTATGTAGAGCTATTTTCCAATTCTATTTTGGAGCAGATGGAGTTGGAATAGTCACAATGCTAGCCTGTTGTACTACATTGCTTTTTTTGTCTTTCCCTCTTACTTGGCTGTGTCTTTACTCTTTCTTTTCTAGGACTCTAGATGGCATATCTCAAGGTAAACATCAGCCTCCAACAGGGGGACATCAAACCATCACAGCAGTGTATATGACAGAACTGTAGTATATAGTTTGGGTTGAGATTGCTAGTCTTGAAAAACAAAGCTCTTCAAACTAGGTTATTTAAAATGAAAGAAAAAAAAAGAATTTTTTATTTGTTTATTTTCAGGGAAAGGGACAGAGGCCCCAGCCTCCTATGAAGTGCTTTACCCCTAACCCATAATACAATGGAGGCATGGTTCTCAACCTTTTGGGATTAAAATGACTCGTTCACAGGGGTCACATATCACATATACTTCATATCAGATATTTACATTGCAACCAATAACAGAAGCAAAATTACAGTAATGAAGTAGCAATGAAATAGTTTTATAGTAGGGGGTCACTGCAACTTAAGGAACTCTATTAAAGAGTCACAGCATTACCAAGTTTGAGAATCATTGCAAAAGAAGTTTATTATCTTATAAATGTGATAGTTTATTCCAAAGTAAACATGTTGGTGATATCATTATCTCTCTCTCTTCTTTTCCTTTTCTCTCTCCTACCTCTATTTTCTGTAGGGAGAAAACCCTGCCTTACCTTTTTCTTGTGCCCTGTAGTTGCCTATATCCTGTGTCTTCCTAAGCATGCAGATAGATATGCCTCCAACCTTTGTCTTTGTCTTTGCTTGACTTTCTCCCTTGCATGTCTATGCACAAATCAGTTTCCCTCTTCTTATTAAGATACTAGTCATTGGATAAATATCTGGCTGCCAAGCCAAACTGATGCAGAAACAAACTCTATTGATTTCTTAGGGCTGGCATTAAAAATAGACTACAAGGTATGTGGCTTTAAATAACAGAAAATGTATTGTCTGTGACAGTTCTGGATGCTGAAATCCATAAACAAGGAATCAGCAAGCTGCACTCTGGCTGAAATCTACAAGCAGAATCCTTCCTACTCTTATCCGACTTTTCAAATTAACAACCATTCTTGGGACTCTTGGCTTATAGGTACATCACTCAGCCAATATCTGCCTTTGTGGTCTCATGACTGCCTTCTTGTATAGACATACAAGATTGTCTTCATTGTCCTACCTGAGAGTTTGGCTGTTTATGAGTTCATTTCCTCCTCTTCTCTGATCTGTCATTTCATATTGGAGTACACCTTTATGACCTTATCTCAATTACATCCTCAAAGACCTTATTTCTTTTCCTTTTAAAAATACTAGGTGTTTACACTGTCTGTTTTGCCTAGATGATAGCATTTCCCAGACTTCTCCCTATTATTGCTCTTGCATTCTTTCTTTCCTTTCTTATGAGTAATGGAATAGACATCTCATTTAGGGCTGACGTTTATTCATATCTCACCTGTACTCATCCCCTTGAGTAGCCTGAGCTTGTGCTTGCTTGCTACCATTGATTGCAGAGAGAAGCTTCTCGGATTGAGACTGAGAGAAGCAGCTTTGCTGGTTATAAAAAATAAATGTTGATGAGTCAGTTTTTTACTATGTCCATTAACATGAACAAAAGTAAAGTTTTAGAACTGAAGGCGTCCCTAGATGTGGGCTTTTGAGTGGGTTTATGGTACTAGGCATAGATTTCCTGTCTTGAGACTAGCCTCAAATGTAATCAGAGAGCTACTGGTTACCACCATATGATTTCTGCCACTATTGAAACAGACCATCTTTTCTAGGAAGTTTCTGTACTGTAGGTCATGAGGTCCACAGGTGAGTTAGACTGTTGAGGTTTCGTCTTTTACTATTATAACACTAAGTGCAGGTCCCCCAAAACCTGGAGTTTGCATGTAGCCCCTAGGGCCCTAATCCCAAATTAATTTTGATTGATGAATAAAGATACCAACAGCCAATAGCTAGGGAGAATAGACATGGGTAGGGCTTAGGTTTCTTGAGCTTGAGACCACTAGGAGAAGAGAAAGAAGGAGAGCCATCATGGGTTAGCTGAACTATAAAACATGGGACCATGTGGGAGCCAATTGGAGCTCCTGGAGTTAAGAGCAGCCCAGATAAAACATAGTAATAACTTAGGTTATGGATAGGAAGTTAGATTCTAACAGCATGGAGGGTAGGCAGTTGCTCAGCTATTGTGCTGCCTAAGGCATATTTAAAAATATAAAGGCTTGCTGAGGGCCAGCCCCAGCAGATCTTCTTGGTTCTTCTTTTTGTTCTTGGTTCTTCTTGAGGCAGAGCTTAACAATTACTATAAATTTAGGAATTCTTATAGGATCATCATTAAGGATTAAGAAATCATATATTTGTCTATATAATATCACTACAAGACAGTACATCTTCATTCTTCTGCAGAGATCTGCTCAAAATGATGAGCTAATATATAGTGATTTTATATATGTTTAATAATAACAGGAAACACACACACACACACACATATGTATATGGTTTTTTGAGACAGGGTTTCTCTGTGTAGTCCTGGCTGTCCTGGAACTCACTCTGTAGACCAGGCTGGCCTCGATTTCAGAAATCCACCTGCCTCTGCCTCCCAAGTGCTGGGATTAAAGGCATGCACCACCACTACCCGGCGGAAAACCATATTAATAGCATCAGTCTTTCATAAAATGAATTTTTCCTGGGTCTTGCCTACTGGAGCAAATCTGCCTTAGACTTTTTTTTTTAATCCAAGGTGGTCGACCATCTCAGAAGATCACCTGGTAGTGATTAGCTTCTCTTCCTATGTCGGCTTCTGACAAAGGCTGTGCCTGTGCCTGTCTTCAAAGGCAGGTAGACAACCTGCACCAGGAATTTTAATATTAATTACTACATTAGACCAGTGATGATTTTTCTTCTCCAGCAGCCCAAGTAGCACCTTCCACCACTATGAAATCATAGGGAGGATACTTCCATCTATAATCCAGTTTAATTTCCCTATAGCTTATTATCAGAGTATGTGGTGTTTCCGTCAGCAGAAGGCATCCTATTTCTAAGTTATGTAATGTACTTTGATGCATCTACTGTGTTACTTGAGGGGTACATAATTTGATCCACATTACAAGCCCTTTGGCTTTGTGTTGAAGGAAAGAAAGGCCATAAATAAATCTTCTGCTGTGCTGGCTAGTCTTATGTCAACTTGACACAAGCTAGAGTTATCTGAAAGGAGGGAACCTTAATTGAGAAAAATGCCTCCATAAGATCCAGCTGTAGGGCATTTTCTTAATTAGTTATTGATGGAGAAAAGCTCAGCTCATTGTGGGTGGTTTCAAGCCTGGGCTGGTGGTCCTAGGTTCTATAAGAAGTCAGGCTGAGCAGCACCCCTGTATGGCCTCTCCATCAGCTCCTGCCTCCATGTTCTTGTCCAGTCTGGTTTCCTATCCTGCCTTCCTTTGATGATGAACAATGATGAATAATACCCTTTCAGACACAACTTGCTTTTTGGCCATGGTGTTTTATTGCAGCAACAGAAACTCTTACTAAGACATTTGCCTAATGAAATTTCAGCATGATAATAGGTAACACAGAGCATGGGAGAGTTCCTACTCTTTCTAAGATTACTGACACTTTTGAGAACATTTTTGTCTTATGACAGTTCTACTACTATGAAGAGACACCGTGACGGAGACAGCTCTTAAATGGCTGCATTGAATGGGGGATGGGAGGGGATGTTTACAGTTTTATAAAGTTGGTTTAAAACCACAAAGGCAGGAAGCAGTCAGGCATGACGCTGGAATAGTAGCTGAGAGCTTTGCAACCTGGTCTGCAGACAGGAGGGAGGGAGGGAGAGACGTTGGTCCTAGCGTAGGTTTTTGCAACCTTAAAGCCAATCTCCAGTGACACACTTCCTTCAATGAGGCCACACCTTCTAGTGCTTCCTAGAAAGTTCTCTAAGGCCTAGCCATGCAAATATGTGAGTATATTGCGGTCATTCTCATTCAAACCACCCCAGTTTCAAGCATGAATGTAACCACAGATGCATGGACATACTTGTACCAGGTTATCTACCTCACAATATTTTATAAAATCTAAATTTACAGACAATTAAAAGAGCCATTCATTCATTTATATACTTTATGTATATTGCTGTTTTGTCAGCATATACATTTATATGCCAGAAGAGGGCATTGGATCCCATGGTACTATGGTTATAGTTGTGAGACACCATGTGGGTACTGGGATTTAAATTTGGGGCCTCTGTAAGAGCAGCCAGTGCTCTTCACCACTGAGTTATCCCTCTAAAGGAACCATTAATAAACTATTGGCTGGGTGCTCTGAGATTTAAATGGTTAAGGTAGAATATCAATTTTCATTTTAAAAATAAGATCAGCAGTCTCAACTAACCTGGACTTCTGAGATCTCTCAGGCACTGAGCTGTGGGGCAGTGAGCTTGTGCACAGACAGTCTGGTTCCCTGTCAAGCACAGGCCATGAACCCCGGTGACCAGGTAGGTGGTGACTTCCGCCTGCATGAGAAGACAGGTGCTCCCTGGGCCCCTGGCTACTGTCAGCAGCTACAGCCTCGGACAGGTCTTCCCCCACCCCTCCCACAGAGAGGTGTGTGGCTGTTATTCTTGTAGGCAATGCTCTAAACTCCTGGTAATCTGTTTGGACTCCAGTCCCACAGTTACCTGACAACAGTCAGGTATGCTCCTCCCCACAGTTACCTAGCAACAGCTAGGTAGACCAGCCCACTATAAAAGGGGCTGTTTGCCCCCTCCTCCCTCTCTTACTTTTTTACCCTCTTGATCTTACTCTCACCTCTCGCCCTCCTGCTCCTCCTCCCTTCCCCCTCTCTCCACGAGGCCATGGCTGACCTCTACTTCTCTACTCTTCTCCCTCTCTCTACCTTTCTACAATAAATGCCTTAGAACCACGGACTGCCTCTTCTCATCGGGATTGCAGTGCTGGAGCAACGGAGCAGGTCTTCCCCTAAGGAGCCGGGCGTCCAACCTCCCCCAAAGGCCTTCCTGTGCGCCAACCACCAAGCCAAGCAGCCGGCTGATCAATCCAAGGACTCTCCTCCCCAGGGAACCTGCCGGAGCTCTCTCCTCCCTGGCCTTTTCCCCTCAACCCTGGGTTAGAGCCGCCTGCAGGCCCACACCCCATTTTCAGCTCTTCTGCAGCATACAGCAGCATCTGAGATGTCCGAGAGCACATCCTTGGCCTCTGTGCAGGCCTGGGGACCCCAGCCAACTCCTGCAGGTTCCACGGGGACTGTGCCTTCCTGACCCCCAGAGTGGGGTCCTGCGGCTTCTCACAGACTGACACCTGCCAGGCGGCAGCCGTGGGGTGCACACAGTCAAACTCCCCGTGTCTGCCTCACCCAGTGGCCCAAGCCCTGGACCGGATGCAGGACCCCATTTTAACCTACACTGAGCCACGACCAATCAGCATAAAATGAGGGCCTGGCACATTTGCAGCAGAGGACTGCCTGGTCTGGCCTCAGAGGAAAAGCAGCACCTAACCCTCCAAGACTTGATGCCCCAGGGAGGGGAGAGGCCTGATGGGGTCTAGGGGGGAGGAGAGAGGGGAGACAGGGAGAGCCAGAATAGGATGAGGAACTTTGGGAGGGCAGATTGGAAGATGGACAATGACTGAATTGTAAAAAAAAAAAAAAAAAAAAGCCTCTTAAATATTAGGGATACAACAGTTATATTAATGACTTAAATACATGAATTTCTCACCAGTTAGATATTGTACTGCTTTCCTATCACTATTTAGTTCCAGGAATAAATTCTGTCACTTTTATCACTTTCTACACATTGTTGGCAGTGGCTAACAATATTTGCCCAGTCTCCCACAGTGTTCACTGGAGATGTTTCAGAAATCCAAACAGTACAAAAACAAGCTTTATGAGAGTTGGCCCTCTGCTCCTGCTAGTTGCGTAGTCGTGACGCTACATATGGATTCTAAAAGGCAGCAATGTAATGTATGCTAGGAACACTGATTCCACCTCCCTTGGGAGTCTTATAGAAGTGGGGTTGACAAAGCGAGGAAGTGAGTTCCGACATAGGCCAAACCCACAAATGGCCAGAATGTTGCTGCGAATTGTAACAGAGAATATGTGACTTAATATCTGCATCAGTCTCTGTGAGTAAAGGCGAATAACCATTAAACACAAAATCTTAGAGACGGAAGTGTGCCTCAGTGGTTTTGTACCCTCAATGTATTTTTCCTATTCTGTAGTCCTGGGAGGCTTTCCCCATTCTGGTCACTTTGGCAGGTGACAGATCTGCTGTCACAACAGGCCTCCGCAAAAATTACATTTGGTTCTGGACTGGAGGCAGAGATGCAGGATTCATACATAATAGCTAGTTTCCAGGGGCCCAGAGAATTTGTTTGATCTGCCAGGAGAAAGAATGGCGGGATGAGAAGGGGAAACTGTCTCCTCTTCTCTCTAATTTGGGGGAAGGAGATGGTGACTTGGAGGGATTTGTGGCCCTGGCCTCCTAGGGTAAACAGTAGTCACAACTCAAAGTGCTCATTAAACTGCTAAAGGAAAAAGAGCTTGGGAACTCCTCGCAGGAGGAGGCAGCGGGATTCCGACAGTAACACTCTGTAGATGGATGGAGGTATTCAGCTATGGGGAGGCAATTGAATCTTTGAAAAGCGGCTCATGATTAGAGCCCAGCGGTTTTGACACACTGCAATCAAGCTTCAAGGCAACGCTGCGGGGTGGAGGATAAGCCTATCAAGGGGACAAAACCCAAGTGTGTGCAGGTGGAGTCGAGCTAGAATTTTGAGAACGAAGAAAACAAATTAGCCAATCTAATTTGAGATGGCGCTGTTTTGTGTTAATTCAACCATTTAAGGAGAACAAAATTGTAATAATAAATCATCCCTCTTCTTACATGTACATGAAATTACATATAAAAACAAAATACTATAAAGCTATTTATGAGGAGAGAAATACCCCCAACAGATTCACCCTTAAATTGGGAATGAGGAGAAATATAAATAATGAAATATTCCTAAGTGGTCTTTTTATAGAATACAAATCATTCTAACTTAGGAAAGACATTCTTTGTCTAGTGTTTGAATGTAAAATCTTCTATTTTTGATAAAGACATATGGATGCTTGACTCAGTAAAGCCATGAGTACAATGCTGAGCTTCTTGATTGCCATCAACACATAATGATATTAAAGCTCATCAGTGACTACAATGTCAAAACAGTGCTTTAAGCAGCTTTTCTGAGCCACTCTTTCAGTTCTCGCAACAAGCATATGTGGTAAGAGCTAGCATCAACTTCAAGCTTATTAAGGAATCTACCCAAGAATGAATAGTTACTCATTTATGGGTGGAGCCTTGGAACCCTTCCTCCTGTTGTCTATGGCTCTTACCTAGACAGCTTGCCCCCCTCCCCAATCCAGCACCTTCTTAGCATTCATACTTCAAAGTAACTCAAGGACCATGAGTTGTTACAGGCACATGCTTAAGGCTCTTCAATTCTCAGATTCTAAAAATAGTTCTAAAATAACTACAAAGTTAGGCATCTATTCAGAGATTGCTGGAGAGTGGCATATTGAAGTCATTTACTATCACTGTGTTGGGCTCAGTCTGTGGATTTTAGGTGTAGTAGTATTTGTTTTATGAAATTGGATGCAATTGTGTTTATTATACATTTTTAGAATTGTAATATCTGCTGGGCAGTGGTGGCGCACGTCTTTAATCCCAGCACTTGGATGGCAGAGGCAGGCGGATTTCTGAGTTCGAGGCCAGGTCTACAGAGTGAGTTCCAGGACAGCCAGGGCTATACAGAGAAACCCTGTCTCAAAAAAAAAAAAAAAAAAAAAAAAAAAAGAATTGTAATATCTTTCCTGTGATTGTTTCTTTAATGAGCATAAAATGACGTAACTATCATACACCTGAGTTCGGCAACTGTGGTTACCCACATAAGACTAAGCCAATACAAGACTAAGCCAAGTAAAAGCTCTAGCATACAGGAGGAAGGGTCCCAAGGCTCCACTTATAGATGAGGAACTATCGTTAGGTGACTGCTAGAGAAGAAACATTCTCTTCGCTTTAGGGGAATGGCCACTGATTGTCCTAATGGATGATTTCACAGTAAAGCACATATGAGAAGCACAGATCGGTCTCAATGGTGGAAAAAATAAAAGACTTGAAGCTGGAGGAAATGTATTAGGGAAGGGAACCAGGGCAAGTGAGGGGGGCATGGGAAACTTGTTGGTCTGGCACAGATGAGAACTGTCTTCCATAGGCTTGAGCATTTGAACACTTCATCCCCTGTGGGTGGCTCTGATTGGACACGTTTAGATATAGCCTTGCGGTAAGAAGTATGCCAACATGGGTGGACATTGAAAGTACATGACCTCACCCATCTCACTGGTCTCTCTCTTTCTCTGTTCCTGGTTGCAGTTGAGGATGTGAGCTCTGAGCCTCCAACCCCTTGCAGCCGTGTCTCCAGCCCCTTGCAGCCATGTCTCCAGCCCCTTGCAGCTATGTCTCCAGCCCCTTGCAGCCATGTCTGCTACTTCCTCTTATGGCAGCCTCTGGAATCATGAGGCCAAATAAACTGTGCTTTGAAAGTGACTTTGGTCAAGTTACAGATGGAATAGATTGAACATTCCAACTTCCTATACAAAGTTGCTTTTCTCGGTATCATTGAGGCCCCTGTGATTTTGTATCAAAAACAGAACAAAAATGGCACTTTATTTTTTTTCTTTTATAAAAGCGTTTCTTTAAAAAAATAAAAAAAAAAATCCAGGCTGTGGTGGCGCATGCCTTTAACCTCAGTATTTAGGAGGCAGAGGCAGGCAGATTTCTGAGTTCGAGGCCAGCCTGTTCTGTAGAGTGAGTTCCAGGACAGCTAGGGTTACAAAGAGAAACCCTGTCTCGAAAACAAAACAAAAGAAAACAACAAAAAAACCCACAAAACTTTGCTGATCTTTACTGATTATTAAGCATAGCAACCAAACAGGAGTGTTAAAAAGCATTGCGTTTAAATATCACCACCACAGGCACTATCATGGAGATTTTAAACCAAGGTTGTTTCTTTCTTTGTGTGTGCGTGCACACACGAATCTTATTAAATAACTTTTCAGTGGTGTCACACAAATGTATCTCTAGGTCATGGCCGTGATAAGGAGGTTTTTGTTGTGAGCAGAATGCTAGGTTATAATCTCTCACTAATTACTTCTAGGGATTAGATAGATACCCTGGGGCTCTGCTATCTCTCACACTTACCCTGCTTGGCAAATTACTTATCCATGGGCAGAAAAGGCTAGGAAGCTGCTCCTGTTGTTAAGCCTAGGGAGATCTTAATTAAAGGCAGTTGAATTTATCTGTGGTCTCTGACATTAAAGGGAATCCCCGGCAGTCCTCGTGGAGACAGTATCCACGATGCTTCGCGCTGTCACTCAAGCACTGGCTTTCTTCATTTTCAGGGCAGCCACAGATGCTTTCTTCCACTCTGCTCGTGGTAATCTTTTTCAGAGTGACTTTATGAAATTCAGGAGGTATGGACAGAAAAGTTAGAGTGGCATTTTAGCATCTGGAAGCTTCATCTCACGTTTATTTTATTTGTGCATTAACCTTGATCTTGTCTGGTGACCCACAGAAAGAGAAATTTTTAAGCAATCCTAGAGACTGAGACTTGTTTACTCTGTGTACAATGAATCTTATCTGGGGTAGGGTGGACGTCAGGATGCTTTCGAAGATACAAAGGTGCTATGACTTAGACCAAATGGATTCTTCAGGCCTTTTGCATTTTAAAATGTGAGCCGATCTGCATACTTTTTTTTTTTACATTCTGAGGCTGAAAGGATTGCAATTACTAATTGCTTCTTAATGCTTACACAGTATATGAACATTAAGTTCTTATTTCCTGAGGTTTTACCAAGTGCTGGGATTTTCACTGATAACTGTGGATATTTCTGTGAATGAAGCAGACACTATCCTGAATAGACTCACACAAGGAAGGTAAATATTAGATATTTAAAGAAAATAGTAGTGGCTAGTTGTGACAGAGTTATTTTTAAAAAGTGACAAGGAACACAAGGAGTCTATTTGAGCATAGTCAGTTTCATTTTGGAAGACTTCTAACTGAACCCAGGGCCTTGTACATATGAGACAAGTGCTCCATTACTGAGATATCTCAGCTGCAAGATAGTGTATTTAAGACAAACGTGTAAACCAGAAAGAAAAAAAAATAGAGTAGTAACTGGGAATTGTTGGAAGAAGGGAAAGAATATACTCAAAATATATTATTGAAAAATGATATATCTATGCATATATATATTTCTCTGGATTTACATTAAATCCCATAAATATTGTATAATTATAAAACAAATAAATTTCTGAGAACAATATTTAGGATTAAACCAAAATTAAATTAATTGACATGATTATCTATTACAGATTTGTCATTTTATATGGAGCTATTCGACTATGTAATCTAGAATATATATCCTGAGAATAAAAAAAAAACCTCCAGTTGAGATCCACTCACTCCATGAATCTATTGATATTGCTATTGATAATACTATTGCCATAATTTTTGAAGTTAAAATCAAGTGTGCCCATTCCTTATAGAACAGTAAGTAAAGGCTGCATGGTAGGGAATACAAAGAGGTTTCATAATTACACTAAAAAGAGAAATAGGCTTGGGGCAAATTTGTGATCCAGGAAAACCATTCACTCTAGGCCAGGTCAAGGGTGAGGCCACAGGTGTGCACTGTGATAAAGCGAGGCCATGGGAAACTGCTGCTGTGAACCTAGAATGAGCTTACAGAATGAATAAAAAAGGGGGGGAACTCTTTTATTAGTATCCTCTGTTACTCTCCTTTTATAACATTTTATAACATTTTATCTATGAGGTAATTCTTTCTTACATAGAGTTTTTTTTTTTTTTTTGGTCTAAAAGTTATAAAGAGGCTGAAAGCAATAAAAGAAAGGTATTTTCCACTCACCTGGTGCATGCGCTGTCTGTGGGAGTGACCTCTTTCCTTCCCTTTCTTTTCTCTCTGGCTCAAAAGGAGTTAAGGAGCTCCATCCTCTCTGGCCAGGGAGGGGATAGGGGAAGAGAGTCACCTGGCAGACTCTCCAGAAAAAGGAGCTCTAGTAATAAATCCTTTTACTTAAGTCCCCACTGCTAAACAGCATGTGGTAATTCACCAGAAATTAGCACTTATCTAAGCACAAATAATAAGATAAAGTTAGTCTCTCAACACTTATTGAAGCACAGAACAGTATAAAGAGTTAAGTTTTCAGCACTTATTAAAACACAAAACAGCTAGGAAGAGTTAAGTATGATTACTACAACCCAGAGTTGTAAAGAAATAAAATAGAGAGAGTTATAAAATAAAGATACAGTGCTTATGAAAACACAGGTGGAGAAACGAAACCAGCAGTTTTCAGCCACAGACTAAGCAAGAGAGTACTAAGTTTCCAGAAGCCATCAGTTTCTACCCCTCAACACAGTTAGACAAAGTCATAAGGCTGGAGAGCCTCAGTCTCTTGACCTCTGTCCAACTCTGTGTTCCAACTCAGCTCTGAACCCAAAAGGCATGGACAGGCCCAGCCATGCAGGGTCTTGGAGGAAAGAAGACATCAATGGTCTTACCTAGCACTGTCCCTGCATGCTACAGTACTGACAGCCAACCGAGATGTGGCCACTCGTGCAGTAGTGACAGGACTGTTATAGGAGGAACAGATCACATTCTGATTGGCATTGAGATGTCTTTCTCAAGAGCCTGGGGCTGTCAAACAGGTGAAAAGGCCATGGCTAGAGAGGTCTGGAGGGAACCCTGATGTTGGGAGTAACTTACTGTTCTTTTGATGGACGCCTATGTCAAACTACCTTCTAAATATTCAAATTTATAACTGTAGACTTACGCCGCCTCTATTGGTTCAAATAAGCCTCTTCTGGTTGATGGTTGTTGCAGAGAGCCGTCACTAGACAAAGTGCTGAGAACAAGCGATTACAAGTGCTCGGTCTTAAGTGAGATGTCTGTGTCAGCCTTGCATACGTCAGCCTGGGGAATATCCTAGAACGGGTTTGGGAAGAATTGAAGAGCCAGAGGATAGTGATTAATGCTATAAAGCATCATCTTCTGAGTACAGCGTGGCTGCTGTACTTGTGGATTCACAGTAGCTGTTGTTTCCTGCGTAAGTTCAAGTCCCAAGAGGGATGGGGGTAGAATTCTCAAAGCCCCACCTGTAAATGAGATGCTGAAGTGATCCTAGCAAATGAAAGCTAGTGGAGAGACTCGTTTTCTTTATTGTGTGGCCATTAGTAGATGGGCCATGTTCTAGTGGATATTGCTATACCCATGAGCACACACTCAGCAACAGCTGGTGTCAGAGGATTATAAAAAAACAACATAAAACTGGGAGAGTGTAACATGTTAGGCTTGATATGTTAAGGGTTTGGGGAAGGCATTACATACTAGGGGGCTTGGGAAGGCATTCTATGTTAGAGGGATTGGAAAGGCATGATGTGTTATGAGGATTGGGACGGCATGACATGTTAGAGGGTTGGGAAGATCTGACATTTTAAGGGGGGGTTGGGAAGGCATGTCATGTCAGGGGGTTCAGGGGAACAGGCAGAGAATGGGGTTAGATAGTACCAAAACATACTATATACATGAGAAAAATTCCTGAAGACCAAATTAATAATATCAGAAAAAGAAAGTAATTTAAGAACACAGCAATGGTACTCAAAATGCAGGAATATATCTTACATTGAAAATGAAAATAATCTGTCATATCAGCCTTTGTATAGGATGCTCAGGAAGAATGTCTGAATTCTGGTGAAGGATAAGTTTAATACTTTCTCAAAGTCTAATGAATATACTCTATTTATGAGTAAATAATTGATAAGATGAAGTTTTAGTTAATTGACAAATTTCAAGTATCAAATTAAGGATTACAGAAATTACACTATGCATATTTTGGAGTCCCATGAAATGAGAGGCACTTCCTGCCAAGCGTTGCTGATTAGCATCCGAGGCGACCAGAAACTGAATTTCTGCAGGGACAGGAGACATGGATGAAGTCATTTGCTGAGAATCTGAACCTAAAACAGAATCCAAATCTAGTTCTAACTCCAACATGGGAAAAATGCAAGTGCAGAGATACACATTAGGCTCATTCAAGAGGCCGTAATTGGCATGGACTTGAAGAGGAAAACTACAGAAAGTGCTGCTCACTCTTCCAAAACCAGTGATTTTCATGAAAAATAAAAACAGAGAGATAAGCAGAGACTTCAGAATCCTTTCACCTAATTCTAGTGTATGGGCTTCAAGTAATTCAGAGTGTAGTCAGTGGCAAAAAGCGGCGGGTCACCTGAGAAATCTGGACACCTGGGTATATAAGAGCTCTATTAATTTCATGTATAATTACAGAAATAGTACATCAGTAACAATTTTAACATTTTATCTTCTTTGTATGTGTGCGTACGTGTCTGTGCTAGTTTTCTGTATATGTCTAGTGTGTGCACGTGTGTGTTGTATGTGTGTGCACGTGTCTGTGCTAGTTTTCTGTATATGTCTAGTGTGTGCATGTGTGTGTTGTTTGTGTGTGCACGTGTCTGTGCTAGTTTTCTGTATATGTCTAGTGTGTGCACGTGTGTGTTGTATGTGTGCGCACGTGTCTGTGCTAGTTTTCTGTATATGTCTAGTGTGTGCACGTG
>JADRCD010203749.1:25364-37426 GCA_019843815.1 Montemys delectorum
AGAGAGAGAGAGAGAGAGAGAGAGAGAGAGAGAGAGAGAGAGAGAGAAAGATTTTCTTGTGCTTTTTTCCTTTTTTTTTGGTTTCTTTCTAGACAGGGTTTCTCTGTATAGCCCTGGCTGTCCTGGAACTCATTCTGTAGACCAGGCTCAAACTCAGAAATCTGCCTGCCTCCTAAGTTCTGGGATTAAAGGCGTGCGCCATCACTGCCCAGCTCTTTGTTTTTTTAAATGCAGTATTTGCCTATTTGCTTTCTAAAGATGGAGATGGAAGAAAATATGGAGAATAAAACATCAAAATATATTATAAATGCAAACAATTTATTTTCAGTTAAATAAGGAAAATAACCTACACCTTAATAAAATAATGTGAAAAATCTTTTGAAATAAAGCGAACATAAAATTGAGATCATAAATATTCTAGTTAATATGTATTTTTCTCTATACCTGCATACATGTATATATGTTCACATAGATGTGTGGTACTTGTCAGGGGCGAGGTAGAAGAGGATGCTCATGGCTGCCTTAGTGAGCCACAAGGGTACTAGTATTTCAGTGGTGAGCAAGTATGCAGTGGCCCACAAGGGCCTGCAGGAGCCAGACAACAGATGCTGGGCGTGTGAAGTGGGAGGGTTGGAAGGTTAGAGTGGGACAGGGAGGAGCAGAACTAGCAAAAGAAGCCTAGAGCTTCTTGGTGTAGCACATGATGGAGATGGCTGAGGACAAGGCAGCGGTGTGAGAAGGGGCTATGAGAAGGGGCAGTGGTCAGTGGTGGAGCACAGAGGCCGTAGGAGGCCTGACTGTGGGATAGCCTCCTCCATATGAGAGTTGTCTAGATACACACAAACACTTCAATTCCCAAGAAGCTCTGGTAACCACTAGTCAATAGATGTGCAAATAAGAACAGAGCCTCAAATACCATCAAATGAAATAGACAAAATTGTAAGGATAGACACATTCATCTATATTTCTCTTACATTTGATATACCAGGCAGGAAAATAAGATTTGAACAATATAATTAATTAGAGATCTATAATAAACAAATGTAGAACCTGTTACAAAACAATTGGCAAGCATACTTTTCTCAAGAACATAGAGGCAGTTCTTCAAATGACTTGTATTACAAGGCATAAAATAAATCTCAATTAGCTGTAGAGGATAGGTGTCAGACATAGTCAAGCCTGTTTATCTAGTGTATTTATATTAGAAATAAATAAGTAGATTAAAGTGATTTGAAATATGTTTACAAAATTTTCCCAAACACTTAAATGGTTGGAGAGACCTAGAACAATTTTAATTATAATTCATATTCATTCTATCAGATAGAATTGTATAACATCATAAGAGAAGAAATATCTGAAAGTCAAAAAACTCAAGGTTCACTATTACAGAAACATGTCAAAGAAATTCAAACAGTAGCTTATTGAAAAACAATAACAAAACAATGAGAAATGAAGAATACACTGCAGAGGCCCAAGAAGGAATAATGCAGTCTTTAAAAACAATGAAACAGACAAAGTGCTATTTCAAGAGAACAAAGAATCAAATGAATAGAAAACTGAAATATTATTGCAGTCACAGTAGAGATTCAACAGCGGAGAGGGTGTCTGTGCATGTTAAGAACCCCACTCTCTTGTATACAAGGAGAATGACCACCTCTTGTCATTTTTATTTCAAAGCTTACACTAATGAGCACACACACACACACACACACACACACACACACACTGGCACACTACTTGTACATTGGAGGAAATCTCAGGCAAGTCCTATGTTTGTTTTGCTTCTGCAGAAAATAAAAATCGTTTTTCAGTTTAGTCTAGATTTCACCCAGATGAATACAACAGGTGCTTGGATCTTAGCCTTCCTAGGTGTCTGGTTGAATTTCTACTTAGTGACAGAACTACGAAAGATGTAAAAAGAACTCACTAATGATTAATGTAATAAAGTGATAAGTTAATTGAAAACTAAGTAAGTACATGTAATCCAGAAATCCAGAATAAGAAAGCATAAATCATTAATACACACACACACACACACACACTTTATAAATAGCTGATAGCTGATAGTAATCGTTTCCAGTATTGGTGGTCTAGAAAAACATGATTCATATTATACTTAACAAATTTAATAACAGTAAAATGTAATGAACATTTCCATTTTTTCCATTAGCTATAGACATCTGACTGAAATAGATTCTACATAATCCTAGATTTAACAAATTTCTTAACTGTATTCCTCTTCATGCAAAAGAATGAATAGAGAAAAAACGTTGCCCTGGCCCCGTAGTGGGAGTGGAAGACTTCACTTCAGTTTTCCCATAAAGAGAATTATTTACTTAAAATCAACATGGTGAATACCATGGTAATATCTCTTTAAAGAAATACTTTTTTTTAAAAAAACCTCCTTACCTAGTAATAAGGACCTTCCTTTATGAATGATCTTATATCAGGAATTTTCTCTTTGACCGATCTCCATCCCTGCCATGATTAAATGGGCGGCATGTTACAGAGAACCAAAGGACAGAGGTAGGAGATTCCCAGCCTGCTAGGACTTCAACATCAATGACAGGGGCAGGCGTCTCAAGTGTGGTTGAAAAGAGTTCTTTCCAGCCTCGCCCCTACACAGAAGGAACCCCCTGCAGGGCACTCAGAATTCATTTCCTTCTCATAATTAGTATTTCCTGAGTGTTTTCTTTCTTTCACATTTGAATTTTAATGACACAGTAAAGAATAATGGGGAGATCACTTGATAGAGTCAAAGATTGCATTTAATTCTAGTGTGTGTTAATTGGCTTTATTAAAAATTAGCATTTTAAAATTTCCAATTCTCTTCCTAACATATGAAATGTCACTCACTTTCTCACGTGCCACATCGCAATTAAATTTGCATGGGAGTAAATTTTATTTGCCTCTGTTGAGGAAACACGGAGGAGCTGCCTGTACAACAAACACGGATATTTCTGAGTCTGCACGCTGACAGTACAATATTCATTAATTTAAATCACTACATCAGCAGTACACAGGCTGCAGTTGTAATTACCATTGCTTAGTAACAGTGTGTCTCAGGATGACAAGGGAATTAACTGAATAGTTATTACATGTGCCTCTGCTTGAAACCCTCTCCCAACGCAGTTCCGCTCCCCGGGTAAGAGCTCCTGGGATAGGCGAAGACATTTGAATCAAATGCTGACACTGCACCACAAGCCATTGGTGTAATCTGTCCCAAACCAACACCGCTCCACAATTAATCACCCAATAATCGGATTCTGGGTTTGGTGTGAGGATGCTTGAACCTGCATAGGAAGCATTCAGGAAACAGTTTCCCAGGATGAAATTTCTGTAGAGGATTTAGACACTGCATGATTAGCAAACAGTGCGAAGCCTCTGGCTTCCTTAGAAGTGCTTGCCTCTGAGGTTCCCATGACACACTCCCTTCACTGGTGCATTCCCTGCTTCTTGCTCTCTTCTCTCCTAGACCGCCACTGTTCTGCAGCCTCCTCCTCTGGGATCAGTGTTCCAGGTCAATAATAAACGGCAGGAGGCGGCTCTGATCAACAGTCTTCATTTTCTCCATAGATTTTAGGACAATCAGTGATTGATTTCCATGACATTATTATGTTATCTGCCTTAAACATTTTTTTTTTAAAAAAATACCCTATTATTTTTGTGTACAGGTATTTTGCCTTTATTTACAGGTGTTCTCTACGTCAACACCTGATTCCTACAGAACACAGAAGAAGGCTTAAGATCCTTTGGAACAGATGTATAGCTGGTTGTGGCTGCCCTGTGGATGTTGGGTGTTGGGAATTGAATTGGTTTCCACTGGAAGATCATCCCATGTTCTTAACTCCTGAGCCATCTCCCCAACCCCTGCATTGCATACTTTGACCATTAATTGTCATATCTATGCTTTATGGACATTTTCATCTTGCTTTCCTTCGTTTGATGATATTTTTAGGGTCCTGAGGACCTGTAGAGTATACCTTACATATTTGAATTGTGTGCTCTATGCAGCTTGCTGTTGTTAAATCTTTTATTTGAATTACTAGTGGCTATTTTCAGAACACTGTGCCTCTGATGCTTCTCATCTGATGAGGTCAAATGTGAGCTTTGATTCCAGAGCCTTCTGGTGCTGTTCTAGTCTGCCTTGCTCAAGCCCTGTTAGACAACACTGAGGCATTGGTGGTTTCCTACGCCATAGACTCTTCCAAACCCTGTTACTGCTTTGATTTTTGTTGGTTTATGCATGAACGTCTTGAGGGTAGGCCTTGAATTTCAAGTACACATTTGAAAGATTCCTTCTCTCAGCCCCATCCTTTCTGGAAGCTCCCTAGCTCTGCAGCTGGATGAGAGAAGGATGCCAAGTTTCTGCATTTGTGTGCTTTCTTCAGGGTGATGAGCGGGTTTTCAGCAGAGATCTGCCTCATGCCTTACCTTTTACATCTAAAGAACTATTCTTGTTGAATCAAACAGCTCACTTTGTATGTCAAAACACTGAATAATGGCCTCTGTGTATACTTTCCCCCTCTCAACCTTGCAGTGTCCCTCAATCACTTCAGGAAGCAATGCCTCCCCGACAACTCATGGGGGAGTCACACTTGTGACTACCTGTGTGCATCAGCCATTCTTGCACACCCCAGCTCTTTCACACCCTCCCTGTGTGCACTCCTGTCTCTTGTACTACACCTTCCATCCCAACACAGCTTCATCTGTTTTCACTACCTACTTATGGCTGTAACTATGGGTAAAGTGACCTGGCCTGGGAGCTCAAAGTACAGATAGATATCTGCCTGCCCTGTCAGCCACAGGGATACTTAGCAGCAGTAAGAGGGTAGCTGAGAGTTCCAACGGATGGCTGGACCATGACTGTAGTGGACTATGGAAGCAAGAGATGTGGAGAGTGAGGGCAGGAAGGTGCATTGCCATGAAGTGCTAAGAATGGAAGGTGCACTAAAAGATGGAGAGTATGGGAGTGTTGGTCCCAGACACTGGGAGGGTTCTAAAAGTCTGCCCTCTGTTACTGGTTCTAGCATCCGTGCAGTTACCACACTAACCACTGACCATCAGCTGCTGGGTTGCTGGATCTTAAAGCTCAGAACAGAGGAGGCTACACCCTAGGTTCAGAGATGCAGACACTAAGAGAATTATAGTTTGTATATTCACAACCTTTGTCAAGACAGGACAAAAGGATGCTCAGCTAACCGAGGAGGGGTTTTCTCTCTTTGCCTGTCAGTTCCCTTCTTCTGGCTGTGTAAACATCTTTGACTGCTTCAAAGTGGGCTCTGAACCTTCACAGGGGAAAGAGAGAGTACATGTTGATTAATATTTCAAACTTTTGTCACGCATATTTCTCCTTGACGTTGGGTGCTTCTTACTGCTTGATGGTGGGCTCAAAAATGTACATAAGAGAACAGACACACATGAATTTGTATTTCAGAGTTCTGTCCCAAATTGTTTTTCATGCCTTCTCGGTGTGAGTATCAGGGAAACATGGAGATATATGAGTTTGATTGCCAGGCTTTCAGAATGTACTTCCGCTCACACAATCACCCAGGACATTTGCTGTAAAAGAGCACTTGCCAGCTTGTAGTCTGGAGATGTGCTATGAGGCACATGGTTCTGGAGCTTCAGTGGATTTGGTCGGAAGTGGATATAATTGAGGGTAGAATTTGGGAGAGTAGCTGGATGTGCTTAAGTCACGGATGTAATTAATAAGAGTATTCAGTGTTCATCAAAGAAATAAATGTTCACTTGTAGACCAACTTTCAAACCAAATTACATGCAAATAGGTGTGCTATAAATTTCAAGAAGTTATTTACTGCTTATGCCCCAAGAGTCTATCTTGGCCTTTATGAGAGATACACATCCCCACAGAAGGACAGTGAGGTCTAGTTAACACAAACAGAATGATGGAGACACACCTTGGTGCCACAGTGATCAAGGCAGATCTTCAAAACATCCAGAAAGAGGAAACAAGTGTGGATAGGGATGAGAAACTTCCATTTAACATTTAAAATTAAATTTATGATCCAAGACAGGATTGGATCAAAAGAGGCCTTCTCACATCCCTTCTCCCTCCCCAGACACTTGCAGCAGCTGTGGGTGGCCGAGCATTGCCTACTCATTTCAAGTGTCCAGAGGCAAAGCTGGGTCAGGTACTTTCCTCATTTGTAAATCTCTACACAGGCAGCTCACACGAGGCTCCCTAGAATCAAATCTATCACAGCTCTTGACCTTTATGAGAGGCCCCGACGTTATAAAATGTGCACGTGGCGTATGAACTACCGTATTAATGTGTCACAGGATAATATTGATAACTAAAATGTTAACCACGACCAATATTCAGCATTCAACACAAAACACTGCTCTGCTTTGGAGCACAGGAGCTTCTGGAGTGTTGGGGAAATGGCCCCACAGCTAAGATCCCTGGCTGCTCTTCCAGAGGATCAATGTTTGAGTCCCAGCAGCCACATGGTGTCTCACAAGTGTCAGTGCCCTCTTCTTGCCCTTGAGGTATGTATAAAATGTATATATGTGGATGTGATTTTATACATATACACATATGTGTAAATCATATATGTATATACATATCTACATATGTATATATACATATATGTATAAAATCACACCTACATATATACATGTATGTATACATATATGCATATACATATCTATATATGCATATATATACATATATGTATAAAATCACACCCACATATATATATTTTATACATACACACACATATATGTATATGTATAAAATCACACACACACACACACACACATACACACATATATATATATATATAATTGCAGGTAAAACACTCATACACATAAAGTTATAAGAAACTTTGCAGCATTTATTCTGAACTAGGTTGGTCTTCTACAGGAAAGTGTTTTTATTATTATTGCATCTTGTATTCCATACTCAATCTGATGCCTTACAAAACAACAAACGAGCCATGCATACTTGGGTCTGGAGAAAGACAGAATGTGGCAGCTGCTCTCCTTTCATCCCACTCTCTGACCGTGTAACGGAGGAGGCAGGACTTCTCAGTTAGGTAGTCTTGTTATCTGGATTCCCTTGGCTTGGAACTGCAGTGTGTTTGCGCATGCTCACAGAATGACTGAGTTGGTGCTGGCCTTCTCCTTCGAGGCAGAGAACCCTGGAGGTGAAGCTGGAAAGGGTTGTTTTCAGAAGATGCCCCCATGATTAAACCCAGCAGTGTGCATCTAGCCAGGACTGCTAGGCCCCTACTTTCTACAGGACTCTATCAACCAGAGGAGCTGTGGTATTTTTCACATCCCCGTGACACAACATTTTACCTCAGGATGCTTCTTTCACTTCACTTCTGAAAGGCTTGTCTCTTGGCCTGTGGTTTGTGGATTTGTTTGTTTGTTTGTTTGGTTGGTTTTCCTGTGATGATTCTGGATTAGAAAGAAATCTGATTTATATGTAGGGATTATCAATTGCCTTTGTTAAATTATGTTTTTGCTTAAATTGTATTAGCCAGTACAGTTTCATCTTCTGTTCATGGCCCATCTTAAAATAAATATTCTGTTGGATCTCCAGCATCGGCTTTGTTTACTGTTCACAAACACAAGTCCCTGCTTTCCTTTTGGTCCTCTAAGCTCGGGATAGCATACATGGAATCTATCTACTAATGCAGTCAAAACTTTCCAACTATACTTTTATAATCATTTTTCATTCTTCATAATATTTAACTTTCAAAACCAAACTTATCATTGTAACCCTTGCTCCAAACTTCTGCTGTGTAACCCGTGTGCTTCTGTAGCCCACGTCTGAGAGCTGTTTATCAAATTTCCAAGTCTAGGTCCTCTGTGTTGAGCCTGGCATTGAGGAATGCGTGGATATGTTTGGCATAGGCATGCCTTCAGGGTTTGTATGAAAGACTCCCAAGTCCCAAGAAAAACTAAAGGTGCCAGCTTACTGGTAGAAGGGTCCAGGAACACAGCTTGGTGTACTGCTTGGCTTCTCAGTTGGCCTTTTCAAAATCATATACTGATTCCTGGACAAAGGCTGGAAATACAAAGAATGGGTGAGTACTGAAAAATCATTCCATCCTAATGCCTGCCTGAGGCAATTGGGAGGCTGAAGCAGGAAGACTGTGAGTTTGAAGCCAGCCTGGGATATATATATATCTATCCTTTCCCAAAGGGCCTACTATATCTCTATCTCTATCTCTATCTCTATCTCTATCTCTATCTCTATCTCTATCTCTATCTCTATCTCTATCTCTATCTCTATCTCTATCTCTATCTCTATCACTATCTATCTCTATCTCTCTGTCTCTCTGTCTCTCTGTCTCTCTGTCTCTCTGTCTCTCTGTCTCTCTCTCTCTCTCTCTCTCTCTCTCTCTCTGTCTCTCTCTCTCTCTCTCTCCCCAAGCTATAGATGTATATACAACTATATATGTATATGATAAATAGATGATAGATAGATGAACATAGGGAGGGAGGGAGAGAAGAAACTGTAAACACATGGGACATTGGGACTATTGTAGTTAGCACTTATGAAGGTTAGCATGATGACATCGTAGGAGCAAGGACAAAGCAGCTCTGGGAAGTATAGACATCTGTTTGTCCAGGTAAAAAGATCTTGATGTTCGCTGGGGTCTGCTGCTGCACTGAAGTGATTGGCTAAGACACCCTCAGCGAGCAGCTCCAGCAGCATCTGTGGTAGTCATGTCTTTGGGGGGTGCTCACACATTGCATTCAGGAGGTAAGACATAAGGGACAAGTGGATGATAGAAAGCATGGGAGAGGCTGAAAAGCCCTGGGTACACTTAGGCTTTATTGCTTAAACTAAACTCCATGGCTGAAGAATAACAAAGACACCATCAAAATCAGCTTACAAGAAGAGGAGGTGAAACGCCTGGCCTGTGGATTTGGTTTATGGCAAATTCATTGCAGGCCTTTTGGGAAATCTCAACCATGTGGCAGAGTTTGAAGAAATATGGTTTTATTAGCTGAAGGTAGGAAAAGTAATGGGTTTTGTAACCCTCGACCACGTCTCTAGTTCCTCTGCAAGCTCCCAGGCCCAGAAAAAATAGATCACATATTCTTAAGGGATGTATGCTACCTAAATGCGTTGTTTTCAAAGGGATCTTTAGAGAGAAGGGAGAGCAGGAAACACCATTTGGAAGATGTATAATTTGAAGAGAGAAGGGATGCCCATTGCTTTTTGATTTGCAGCTTTGGGGTGGTTTTAGATTATTTTCTTTTTAACATGGCTTCTCCATAACCAGTCCTAATTCTTTTCCTGCAGATGATGCTAAATGGCTAAATAAAGGCAGAGTTGTCTGAACCGTGGCTTGAGTCTTATACCCCAAAGACATACACAATAAAATGGCATTTTTGTTTGATGCTTCAAAACCCAAATAACTATTTCTTCCACTTTTCAAAGCAGTATGCATCGGGGAATGTGATTCCAGAAGTGGGCATGTGCATTTCCACAAAATAAAGAGGAGAGAGGAAGAGGAGGTGGTGACTGGACATGAAAGATCCCTTCATAGAATGAATCCCCCCAGGCGTTTTAAATGTTTATCTCCTTGGGGCAGAAAAGCATTTAAATGAAGTCAGTGACATGTTTCAAATGGAGCAGGTTACATTTAGAAACATCCACTGTCAACAGGATTTATCATTTTCAACTCTCATCACGGGAGCTGAGCAAAATAGTGGATTTCTTCCCTCCTCTCTACAAACCCTTTCCTGTGTCTTACAGTCAGCATTAGCATCTCCTGTCTACTGACGATCAAAATGCAGACAAAGTATCTCTGAAGCATTAAAATCGATGGGTAAAAGAGTTGCGACTTAAAGTTCAAATTGAACTTTTTTTGGTACGTTCAGGTGAGGTGTTCCCACCTGTGCCACTCCCTGCAGAGCTTGCTAACTGCCTCTTTAAAACTAAAATGAATCCTCAGCCTCTGAAGGGATCATGATGCATACCCAGTGGTCACCCTTTTGCTCACTGTTTGCTGAATACAAACATTGTGGCCACCATTGTCACTGCAAAGCCTAAATTTATCCACGTTAGTCCAACCTTACTTACAAGTATTTTGAAAAGAATATCTCCATCACTGTCAGTGTAAGAGCACTCCTGTTTGTGTGTTTGTGCCAGGTGAACACATACACACAAACACACAACAAGCACACACACACACACACACACACACACATACAAAAGCATTGTGACTATACATATAAGTGTATATACACATACATTGATATTTATATAGAGCTTGGTGAATTAACAGATAAATAACAACACTGAAACTTTACACAACTCAAACCAAACTGCTGCATTGCAATATGCTAAAACGGGGGTGGGTAGAGATGACTGAGTCACTGGAACACTTTCTTCTCTTCTAACGACCTGTGACCAGATGGCTGCTCACATCCACTTGTGACTCCACTTTCAGGAGATCTGAAGCCCTCTTCTGGCTTTTTTGGACACCAGGCACTCACCTTTGCTGGAGAAAGAATTACAGTAATATTAGCAGAATAATAATAGAATAACAGAAAATAACAGAAAATGCAGGAAAACATCCATGTACTTAAAAATAATTAAAGCTAAAATATTCACTTCAATATCAAATAAATAGCTTGCGTATAGTAAAGCAGACCTGACAAATGCACCAGACATTCCCCTCTTTCCCATGGGAGCTCACTTAAAAACATAGACAGGACTAAAGCAGAACTCAGAACATCAAACCACTCTTTGTTGCTTTAGAGCAGTGTGATCTGGGGCAAGACTCTCATGAGAAGCATTCTTATGATTCCTAAACTAGATCCTGTGGTGAGCCTGCCTTTTCCTACCCAGTCAGAGAAGCTCCCAAAGTCCTAGTGAGCAAATGCTGGGCTGCTACACAGCATGCTCGCTACATGGCAGTCAGTGCCTTGCAAAGAGATGCAGTGGCAAAGCTTGACATTGGTCTGCCCAAAGCCCTCTGGAGAAAACAGCTCTTATCAGAACATTCTGCTAGGCATCAGGGATATTTTTTATGACATGGGGCCACACAACACTTTGTTTTAGTGGCCCAGACGTGTCCCTGGCATGATGGTGACTGTCCACACATTGCTTATGTAGCTAATTGCAATGGGAAAACCTGAATCAATAAACGGAGAGAAGCTTGCATGGTGCTGTCTGATACTATGAGAGCTAGTCTTTGGGGGAAAGATTTCAGGTCAGATCTAGCCCAGGTCCTCTGGGCTCTGCATCTGATGTGTGTGGTGTCTTCAGCAATAGACTTAACTTTTACCTCTGGATAGGCAGAAGGACAGTGACAATGTCCTATAATGTTTTGGGAGTCTCTTGGACAAGCTTGACCAGTGACCCAAGAGAGGGCTTCCCATGCCTGGTATCCAGGTTTTTATTAGATTGTCTATGGCTCTGTGGGGACCATTGCCAGCCTAGATGGGAAATTTTAATTTAAACTATGTATGTGTATGTATACACTAACATATTGTATTATTGTATTTTAGGTAGGTATCTAATATATAATCTTCATGACCCTCTCTGACATCCTTACTGCTGTTCTACATTCCTCTCTCAATAATCTGTGCTTATCTCCCCTTTTCTTCCCTAATATGTTTTCAGGAATACACACATGTGCATATGCACCACACGCGTGCACGTGCGCGCGCGCACACACACACACACACACACACTTAGAAAATTTCATGAACAATTATGAATGATAAGCATAAATATTCTATCAAATCACGTAAATGATCATGTGTAAAATTAAAACTCTACCTTTTTGAAAACACTATTTTAGATATGAGACAGTCTTCCCTACTTTAGATACATTGTTTTTTTGGGTTACATTCAAGTACTTACTAAGGATAGCACCTCCCTTCCTTCTTCCTTCCTTCCTCCATCCCTTCCTCCCTCCCTCTCTCCCTCTCTCCCTCCATTTTCCCTCCCTCCCTCCCTCCCTCCACTTTCCCTCCCTCCCTTCCTTCCTCCTTTCCTTTCTTCCTTTCTTTCTGTATGCATGTGTTTTGTGTGTGTGTGTGTGTGTGTGTGTGTGTGTGTG
>JADRCD010203751.1:0-16530 GCA_019843815.1 Montemys delectorum
TAACATATAATAATATCATATTAAGATAATTTGATATATAATGCATATGTATGATATATTCTAATATTAAATATTCTAATATATACTGTCTTATCCAGTGCTGGATCCTGCATATTCAAATATGATATAATAACCTCCATATATACAGGAGTTTATTAGAATGAATATACATATATATTCAGAATGTCAAAGAAGAATCACCAATATCATTTAAATCATTCATGAATTAGAAACAGAAGGAAAGATTTCAAACTCACTTCATAGAATCAACATTACCCTGAGAGCAAATCTAGATAAAGTCAAAAAGAAAAGGAAAAATTTAAGGTTGATCTTCCTGATGAATATAGATACAAAATTTTTAATAAAACACTGCCAATCTACAGGACTGAGGAGATGGCCCAGCAGTTAACAGCACTACTTGCTCTTGTAGAGGACCTAGATTTGTTTCCTAGCATCCCAGTGGTAGTTTAAGTTTATCTGTAACTCGTTATACAGAGTATTCAGGGCCCTCTTCTGCCTCATCTGGGTACCAGGCATATGTGTTACACTTGTATATATGCAGGCAAAACACTGTCAACATAACGTGAGAATAAATAAATCTTCTTTAAAAAATACTGACAAACCAGATTCAAGTTCACGTCAAAAAGGCCATTCACTACAAATAAGTGGGTTTCATTTCAGAGATTCAAAAATGGTCCAGTATGAATATAAGTCAATAAATGTTATCTATCACCTAAATATACTCAGACAGACAACTACATGACTTTATCAATAGATAAAGAAAAAACCTTCTACAAAATTCAATATCTCTGTATGAAAACAGTGATAGAGGGGTTAGGGACCAAGAGAGTCAGGATAATAATGGCTATATGCTAATAATGGTGTAAACAACAAACTTACAGCTAATGCCATGTTAAATGAAGAAAAACTAAAAGCCTCAGAGTTCTCACTAAAACCAGGAACAAGACAAAGGTGTCATTCTTCTCATGCCTACTCAGTCCAGTGTGGTGCAATAACTCAAGAGAAGGAAATAAAAAGATACAACTAAGAAAAGAGACTTCAAATCTTTGCATACAAATGATATGATCATTTAAGAAAAATAAAACCTCCACCAAAAAACTCTTAGAGCTGAAAAGTTCAGCAAAGTGGCAGAATAAAAAATTAACGTAAAAATCAGTATATTTCCTATATGCCAATGAGAAAAATACTGAAAAATAAATAAGGGCCACAAATTTATTCATAACACACACACACACACACACACACACACACACACACACAGGACTAAACATAACCAAGGAAATGGAAGACATATACAAAACATAAACAAATATAACTTTAAAACATAAATAAATAAATAAATAAATAAGAAAAAGGAATCAAGAAAGACAACAGATGACAAACCTTCCATATTATAAAAGAAAATGTCATCCTGCTATTTTTTTAATGACTGCTCATTATAAACTTCATTTATTTTTTTATTGGATATTTTCTTTATTTACATTTCAAATGTTATCCCCTTTCCTAGTTTCCCTCTCTCCTGGAAACACCCTATCACATCCTCCCTCTCCCTGCTTCTATAAGGGTGTTCCTCCACCCACCCACCTACTCTCACCTCCCTCCCCACCCTTGATTCCCCTACACTGGGGCATCTATCAGCCTTCATAGGACCAAGGACCTCTCCTGGCCATCCTCTGTTCTTACATATGCAGGTGGAGGCATGCGTACTCCTTTGTTGAGTCCCAGTTACTCCCGGTGGTGTTGGAACAGATGTTGTGTTCCCCTCATCCCAGAGCTTAAGATCCTGGGTGTGCTAGGGCACCTGGGGCTCATTTACTTTCTTAAAGACATGATTTTTTGCTACCTTAACAGAAACTTTTACTTTTACAATATTTATTTTGGAATTCATTTAATAGCCTGTTATTATTTTTAGAGTTTTTAATAGCCTGTAATATGCTTTTCTTGTTATTATTAGGCATATATAACAATCACTAAGTAATAGCATACCCCTTTGGAGCAGATCTCTGCAGATCCATGAAGATGTACTCTCTTGTAGTGATGCTATATAGACAAATAGATGACTTAAGTCTTTTTTTTAAAAAAACTTTTATTGGATTATGATGAAAAGTTACATGACTTCAATTTATCTGAATTTGTTAACATTTAAAAACATACTTTAAGTAAATAGAATTAAATCACATTCTTGTTTCCCTTGTGTACTCCTACTCCTCCCAGAGACCCCCCCTTCAATACCTACAATATCTTTTTTGTCTTATTCCTTAAAATTTATAAGATATTATAACAATACAAATAAGTATTATAAAAGTTGTTTGATATAAAACAACAATCAATTTAACAGTCTTGTGTAGGTGCTCATCTACAACAATAGTGAAATTACATTTTTCTCAATATAAATTTTAAATAACTCCAAACATATTAACTGTATGCTTCAAAATAATACATCACTACTGGTATTTTCCTAAATGAACATAAACATATAAAGTCTTTTTGTTTGTTTTATATTTAGTAGAGTTTAAAAATCTTGGCTCTTACTGTGATACAAGCCCAAAATAAAAACAATTTTTAGACATTGGATTTCATTGTAATAAGGCTATACTTCAATGACCCTCACATCACCAAAGGATTTTACCTCCATCGTAGCTAAGTTGAGAGTTGATAGTTCTGCTGCACCAAGAAATGAATTGTAGGCTCGATTTTTGAATACAGACTTCCTGCTATGGTCAAAGCTATTTGACTTGAGTGAGTGACTTTTTCTCAGGCCACAGAGAACAGGTTATATTCATTTAAGAAATGGTGTGTGTATTAAGATGGTCTATCCATAAAGTCATTCACCAACTGTTTCAATGAACAATGGTTCTGCTTGGAGGGTGTCACGGACATTGGGTGAGGGTAAGAATTTGGTTCATTAGCTGTGATAATTTGGAAAAGCATTCATCTCAAAGAAAGAGTAACTTATAAAGTCCTCTCCTTCAAACTTGATACAAGAGTTACAAACGGCAGGCAAAGCATTCAGTCTCACTCTTTGTTGTTCTCTTACAGGCCCCTTCCCAATTTAATTGTCTACATTTCTTTTGGGTATATAAATACTTTTGAAATATATAAGCTGTTCTGAAAACCATAGTATAGTGTAAAGACATGAAATAAACAATACTACTAATAGAGAGGCTGAGATAGGAGAAGCAAGATTTCAAGACCCTTATGTTGTACACAACAAGACACTGTCATGAACAAACAAGCTGAAAGTATATATGGATTGTACAACATTGGACCTATTTCTCCAATTACCAAATTAGAGAGACCATTGGATGACAATCAACAAATTTCTAATTCCTCATATTATTGGATTTCAATCGATTAGGATACATTGGTAATATTAATTTTCATAGTAATATATTAAGAAAATGTAATTGTCACATTCCTGTTGTTTTTGTTATAAGAGGTGGAATTAGGTTTGTGTGGATTTGTTGAAAGATTACCTTCTTGCTTCTTCTGGGATGTAGTTTTGCTCCTTATGTTGACTTAAGTCTTAATAATGATCATATAAGAATTCCTAAAATTATATCTGCTCTTTCATAATGTGACTGCTATTAAGTCCCTCTCTGATAGTTAAAACTGCAATGAGAACTCTGCCAGTCTCCCAAGTGTCAGCAGTTAATTGCTCTTAGATGGTAACCAAACCTTCTCCTACTCAGAGTACATTACAAGAGGTTGTAAAACAATTAACCAAAGGTCATAATAATGGAACTAATGATTTATTATAGGTGTTAGGCCAGAAGATGAAACATCGACTGGGTTTATCTACATAAAATCTCACTTTTTTTTTTTTTAAAACTTAGTTATGGTTTTAGACCTTTGGTGAAACTGTGGAGATGCTATAGGTGAGGGATATTTAGCTAGATAATTACTCCTAATGGATATGCATGTAAATATTCGCTGTTGTAAACTTCTATTTCAATTTGTGACTTGATTTTCTGTGTGAACTTTTGATGAAATTTTTAGCATGTGATCATGTTAAGGACTAAGGACAAAGAGAAGAGTCAGAACTGGGGGACAGGTGAGAGGAATGCAGGTGAGAGGAACTACGCTGAGAGAGGAACTGAACAGAGGAGAAGATTTTAGACAGAACACGTTTTAGATTAGAAGGAGAATGCAGAGTGGAATCACTTAGAAACTATAGCTAACAAAATACTAAGAGAGCAATGTGAAGAATGCAGAGGGAAAGAGGAAAAAAGAAGACTCTGCAGAGAGCAGAAGGAGCAGGGGGGCTTCTCCTTAGCTTGGGACAGAACAGGTCCCATGGTAAGGACAAGGCAGGCTTAGCCTTATTAAAAGAAACAAAGCTTTTTTTCTTACAAACATGGATTTAATTCATTTAGCATTAAAAGGGTAGAAGCCTTTTCTTTATGTAATAAAGATTGGCGCTCCATTTTTCATTTAGAATGAGTGAGTTCTTTCTGTACCAATGCTTGGTCTTTTGCCCCATATGCATATGTAAGTATGGATGTGTGTGTAAGTATGTAATTGTAAGAGTGTATGCATGTGTATGTAAGTATGTAATTGTGAGGATGCACATAAGCTGGGTCTAACTGGGTTTGAATGGAAATGTATAAATGAATAAATGAGCATGAATGAATCTCACATATGAATTTATGTGAGATTATGCATATTTGCTTAGGTGAAAGTTTTTCCTTCTACTTCCTTTTATGAATGTTATTCTCTTTTCCTGGTTCAATAAAAGTTTATTGCTCCAAACTTCCCACTAGCCAGGACAAGCAAGAGGCATCTGAACAACAGGGAAAAAGGCTCTAGCAATTAATCCTTTAATCTCCTGCTGTTTTAGGATGAGGTGCTAAATGCCAGAAACTTTGCAGTTTCTGGCCTCAGAGGATCACAGAAGGCAGGTGAGCTACAATAGCATAGAAACTTAGGCTTAGATAAGTAAATGTTTTATTATACATCAACCCTAGGGTTATATTACTAAAAAGATATAATTCTAATAAGTGAAATAAATTAGTACAAACATTTAAAGTAGCTGTCTGCACACTGGGCAGGGCTTATTTCAAAACCCTTTCATCTTCTTGACATATCCGAAGCATAATATACAATGTCCTTTATGTCATGGATAGTGCAGCCATTTCGATGTACACAGTAGAAAGACATCAAGGTTCAGTGGCTTTAAGAGGAAAGCTAGAGTCCCATATTTTCTTCTTGTACTCTTTGACATCTTGACACTTACAGTAATACTATTTGTCTTAGTTAGGGTTCTCTAGAGTCACAGAACTTATGGTAGTCTCTATGTAGTAAAGGGATTTATTGATGACTTACAGTTTGTAGTCCAACTCCCAACAATCAACTCCCAACAACAGTCATGGCAGCAGCTGTGAATGGAAGTTCAAGGATCCAGCAATTGCTCAGTCCCACAAGGCAAGCAGGCAAAGCAGAGAGAGCCTTCCTTCTTCCAATGTCCTTATATATGTCTCTAGCAAAAAGTGTGGCCCAGGTTAAAGGTGTGTGCCACCACACCTTTAACCCCGGATGACCTTGAACTCATAGAGCTTTCTATGTTAATCCTATGGGATTCGTAGCCACTATTCCTCAAGGTCTCCATGCCAAGATTCAGGTCAGAAACTTGTATCTCTCAGCCTCCAGATTAGGGCCACAGGAGAGCCTTCTAATTCTGGATTGTAATTCATTTCAGACGTAGTCAAGTTGACAACCAGGAATAGCCACTACACTATTATATCAGTATCTTGTACCAGGCATCTCCTGAGAGTTCTTGTTCTTCACCAAGATTATGACATTCTGAATGTAAATACCACTTTCATGTTCTATACCCGACCAGACTGTAACCCGTTACCCACTTCCTTTACAGTAGCTTCAGATCTACCCTACAGGGATTCTCTTTCTTTCAGGTTACCATTGCTGATTATTTCTGAACACACCTCTCTTATTATATACAAGGCTAAACTTCAATCAATTCCAGAATCCAAAATCAGTGAAACCCAAGAAACCTCATGTGGATTATCTGGTTACCTAGAAAGTACCACAAACATGCTAGCATTTCTGTTTCATTTGATTGCTCTAGAGGGCAAATCGGGAGGTGGGAAATCTTCCAGCAGCTTTTGCACAGGGTAGTTTTCATCACTCCCATTTTCAAAGTGACTCCGATTCACACTCACTGATGTGCAAGGTCTCCTGGCTCCTGCTGACACTCCATATGTTTCTGCAGATCAGCATTTATATTTTTCCATTTTTTTTCCAGAGAAGCTTAGCATGCTAACAAAAGCTAAATATCTTTTTCTTGTTTTATAGAAAAGAATCTCTCTTCTAGAAGACAGTGCATTAAACTTGCATATCCGGACCCCCAAGGGATGACTAAGATACATTTTTCTTCCATATATGTGTTTTGTGCATTAACAGACATTAATGACTTCCAAAACCTGCCTTTGATCTAGCCAGGCTGGCCTATTTCAAATCTGCAGTAGATGCTCGCCTGTTGGTGTTGGGTTGGGGCCTGAATCAGTGTGGAGAATGTGTCTACTTACAGTTGCGAGTGAAAGTAGCTGTTCCTCACCCCACTAGATATTTTTCCTTTGGACTGGCAACCAACAAGGGTCTTTCAAAAAACTTCATTTCACTACACTTAAGTGTCACATGTTCAAAAGCAGTCCAATGCATGGAGTCTGGTGAGAATAGAGGCTCATGGAGGACAAAAACAAACAAACAAACAAACAAACAAACAAAAAACAAAAGCAAACCTCAGTAGAAAGAACAGCGACCGATTCTCAAACTCCTCTTGTTCCTCTTTCTTCCTGCAGACACTGCAGGCTGCATAGACTCCAAAAAGAGCCAAGGTCCTTGGGGATCTCCCTCTATCCCATGCTCCAACAGCTGCACCTCTCCTGTTCCATCCCTCTACGACTGAACTTAGTTATCACATCTCTTTGTAATCTCTGGCTTTCAGAAACATTTTGAAATAGCATGTATTCTAGAGTTCTTCGAGTGTCTCTGGTAAAATCAAGTCTGGACAAACTGCACTTCATTTTTTACAGCTAACATAATGAGTAATAAATATTATGCTATTTGATTCCAGGGGACCGGATATTACTCCACCCAGAATCTTTTCCTCAAGTGGATGGTGTTAAGAGGTAGAGTTGTCAAGAGATAATGATGCTAGGAGGAGGAAGATTTACATACATGACACAGGAGAAGTAGCTGTATTCAAGGAGTGTTAGAATAATGACTAAAAAAAGAGAAGCATTCACCAGAAGTCCTCCCCTTCTCTCACATCATCTGTATATATTGAATGCATTGATTGCCCCCCTCTAATAAATGTGAGTATAAGCCTTTTAAACTGAAATTGGCTTGATATGCAGTGAGCTTCTCATAGCCCAAGAATATGCCTCTTAGGAAAATGAGAAAATACAGGCATATTTTACGGTTCCTGAACAGCATGGCTGACATAAGGAACAGAACTTCCAGTTTTGCTCTTAATCCACTGATGGAACACCGAGGTGGATATTTCATGAGCACAAATGTTTTACATCTTTTCTTTGAAGGAAATTGCTGGGGACATTAAAAATACATAGCTACCTAGAGATAGCTAGTTTCTGAGCATAACAGAGCTTTAAAAACATGCTGATATTCAAGGTTTCAATTAAAAGACTAAAGGGGAAAATTAAGTTTCCTGATTGAATGTATATGCATTATTGATTACACCTGCATCTATTTTTTAATCAAATATTCTAAGAGAATCACAGAACACTTCAGGTCCTGATTGGGCTATAATTTAATGCTTTTTTCATGCAACAGCAAATGTAATTTTGATCTTAAAATATTGTACAAATTATGTATTTAAGATCTCAAAGAGCTAGCTAAATGTTATCTTCTCTACTAAAGTTATGAGAGAGAATATAAAAATTAAATTTCTCATATTTTGGTGTATGTGAGCTTAATTTGGCAAAGGACTTATGTCCGAAAACTTTGTGATTATGCAATTCTTTCAATTTGTCTGTTATTGCCTGAACACCCAGAGTCTGCAGAAATTTCAACTGAATTACATTGTATGTTTCCAACAGAATTCCATTTCGCTTCATGAAGCAGGAAAAGGATTGTAATGGCTTAGTTGAGTTTGTGTATGTAGTCTCTCCTCCCCCTTGTCCCATATGTGTTTGTGTGTCCATTTTTTTAAGAACTACAGAATAATGACACACAGCTAAAACCTTGCTCTAAGGTGCAGTGAGGAACCTGACTTTCACTCCCATCTCTCCCACATAGCTTCCATGTTCATGGCATTCATAAACCCTTGGGAAGAAGGAATTCAGAAAGTAAATCATAGTCTCTTAAGAAAAAAACCTTCCCAGAAGGTTTACATTTTTGCAACATTATTTTCATAGGGACTTCATAATGAAGGGAAGTAACTAACTACATAATTACTATGCAATCAGTATTTCTTTTTTTTTTTTTTTTCTCAAAGGCTCAAAAAGTCTCCTCCATAACTCAGATAACTAATTTTCAAAAAGTTGAGCTCAGGGCTGGAGAGATGTCTCAGTGGTTAAAAACACTGGCTGCTCTTCTAAAGGACCCAGGTTCTATTCTCAGCACCCACTTGGCACTTTACAATCATCTGTAAATTCAGTTGCAAGGGATCTGACACCCTCTGTTGGCTTCTGCAGGTACTACACACACAGTATACAGATAAACACATAGGCAAAACACTCAGTCTTAAAGTGAAAAAATGTTAACTGCGTTTTCATGTTGTTGCCTTCTACTTTTTAACCTACTCTTTTATGTCTCTGAGTATTTTAATTATACTTAATGGACTGAATTTTCTTATCACTTTGTGATCAAATTCTTGTTGCATTTTATTGAACATTTTTGGAATTGTTATGAGATCATCATGAGGATCACACTCTGAGGAGTAGAAAAATATCCCAGGTAGTTTTGCCATTTAGCTTTGTGAACTGGGTCCCTGTGGGTCACTCAGACTAGGCAAGCATTCTTGCACTACTTTCTTGGCTTGAGATTTTCACAGTTCATGATTATTGTGTAACTAGATCTCATTTACAAAGACAGTGTAAACACAAGGCTTCAAATGCTTGTAAGCTATACCTTATCCTGTGAAAATGCCATGTAGTCTGCAATCTCCCTAGAGTCTCTCTGCTTTTTAGCTGGTAATTCTTTGGAACATTCATATGGACTTCCAGAAAGTTAAGAGAAGTATATGCTCTTATTCTTGTGGGTCTGACATGTAAATGGGGGCTCCTTCCAGTCTAACATGTGGTTTCCCTTCCACCTCCTGTGGAATATAAACTTCCTTAAAGCTAAGATTTTGTTAGATTTGCCTCTTTTTCTTAATGATGGGCTAATATTAGTCCATTATAAGATTAAACAATAAAAAAGATGGGTTTAAGTACTCCCAGACAAAAAAACTTTTATGTCTTGGGTAGTGTTAATTAACAAGGTGGGTGGGTATGGATATCTAGGCATTGGGTGCAGTACTAGGGAATACTTCCTCAAAAGCCGAAACTATATTTTTATTTTGTGAATAAGAACTGGGGACACTTTCATAATAAAAGTGAAAAGTGTTCCGTGCTTTGGGAAAGGAAGAATTCCACTGGCAACAGGAAGAACTTACTGCTTTCATATTCAGATGAACAAAAGGGAAAGAAGGGCTTCAGTAGACTCCTGTTTGTAACTTGCTCCATTTCACAGTATTCATTTGTCTTTAAGAATATCGTGTCCTGGACTTCCTTTCTTCTTCTCACGTAGCATCTGAACTGCAAAATTGTCAGCACTGCTCCTTTCTTATGTCAGGTCACTCTGTCAGCCTTGTACTTAGCTAATGTCCCATTGTCCATTCAAGTCTGATCATGTATTTTCTCCTTTGGAACACTTCAAGATTTATTTCTTAAAATTATTGTCACAATAGAGACTTTTGAAAATGTATGACTGCATGCATTTCCATGGCTATTTTCATACTTGGCAGAATTTGATTCATAATGTTGAAGTTTATTTTATTTTATTTTTTTCATCTTGTCCTTGGCTTTATCAGACTATTCATCAGTAAAAAATAAAATAAATAAATGCATCAACAAGTAAGGAATAGTGAAGCATTGTTCACTTGGTTTTTCCTCTCTGTAGGAAAGTGAATTCCAGCAATTAGGACTGAGTCCCAACTATGTTACTTCCTTATCTCATTCTTGCAGGAGGAAATGAAACTTGATGTTTATTAGTTTCTTCTTTGTCTTTGTTTATCATCTGCTAACTTGTGCTTATTCCTAGTTATTTACTTGTTTCAATGGTAAAGTGTGTGTTGTGGTATACAAATACAAGTGTCTACCGTGTTTTGTTTATTCTCTACATATTTGTCTACAACTCCTTTTAGTACTTCATGCTGCTCTTCATTTGTGCTTTAATTGTGATTCATCCACTTATAATACATTGTCTTGTTTTGTACTTTGTTTCTTCTGGCTTCTTCCTGCTCTTATGAATAATAAGACATACTTTGGAATAATATATGTGCTTTGGATGTATGTACTTTCTAAGCCCATGTTAAAGAATGTTTGTATAGTTAACATTTTCCATGACTTAGGAAATTGAGGCTCCTCTTCTCAGTAAATATTCTCATTAATAAAAGAGTTTAAAAACAGCTGCGGAAGGAAGATTGGGGATACTTTTCTTAGAGTTTGGGTTGCAAATATTGGTACAGAGAAGATGAAAATCTCAACAACTGACAGAGGGTGGAGTGTGAGGACTATAGTCATGATTTTTAAGTGAGTCTTAAAGTCAGAGAAATAGAACAAGTCCAGAAGGTCATGGGAAGCTTGCTTCAGAGTGCTGGGCCAGGGATCAGAAGTCAGAAAGCAGCCATCTAAGTCTTTTGTGCCCATGCAAAGGATTTTATTGTGGACACATTCTTAGAAAATGAAATAGAGCTAGATGTGGTAGTGTACAGCTTCAATCTCAGAACTTGGATGGCAGAGACAAACAGAGTGAGTTTGCAACCAGCCTGGTCTACAGAACAAGTTCAGGACATGCAAGGTTACATAGAGAAACCCTCTCCCAAAAACTCCAAAACCAAACCAAACCAAACCAAACCAACTAACTAACCAACCAGCCAACCAACCAACCAACCAACCAATCAAGCAACAAAACAATCAAAACCCCAAAGAAATAGAAACAGCTTGTTATAAAAGGAAATTTATTCTTAAAAATGGTTGTGGCCTAGTAAGCTGAGTAAGTAGCTACAAAAGCATCAGGCCATGCTGTGTATAAAACTTCTTAGGACCTTATATGCAACATCCAAAATCCTTTAGATTTTGTTTTATTTATTTTATTTTTATGCTTGCTGGCCCTTAGATGAAGCCCAGGTAAAGAAGGAATTCCAGTCTTCCTTTGCAAACAGGATTATTTTGTGTTAATCTTAGTATTTCAGATCAATCCATAGTCCTTATTACCATTTTAGATTATATACTATGCTAAAGTACACTAGTCATCTCCATCCCAATGTTACTTAATAAGGTCTGGGTTAGCTAACGACAAAGGTAACTTGCTTCATACAGTACTTGACCCAGTGCACAACCCAGATGTCCCTCAGAAGAGGAATGGATACAGAAAATGTGGTACATCTATATAATGGAGTACTACTCAGCTATTAAAAACAATTTATGAAATTCTTAGAGAAATGGATGGATCTGGAGTATATCATCCTGAGTGAGGTAACACAATCACAAAAGAACATACATGGTATGAACTCTCTGATAAGTAGATATTAGCCCAGAAGATTGGAATATACAAAATACAATCCACAAACAAGAAGAAACTCAAGAAGAAGGAAGACCAAAGTGTGGATACTTCATTCCTTCTTTAAAAGGGGAACAAAATAGGCATGGAAGGAGTTGCAGAGACAAACTATGGAGCAGAGACTGAAGGAAGGACAATCCACCTGGGAATCCTTTCCACATTCAGTCATCAAATCTAGACACTATTGTGGATGCCAGCAAGTAGTGGCTGACAGGAACCTGATATAGCTGTCTCCTGAGAGGCTCTGACAGTGCCCAACTAATACAGAAGCAGAGGCTCATAACCTTTCATTGGACTGAGTACAGGGTCCCCAATGAAGGAGCTAGAGAAAGGACCCAAGGAGCTGAAGGGTTTGCAGCCTCTTAGGATGAACAACAATATGAACTAACCAGTACCCTCAGAGCTCCCAGGGACTAAACCACCAACCAAAGAGTATACATGGTGGGACTAATGGCTCCAGTAGCAGATATAGCAAAGGATGGCTTAGTCAGTCATCAGTGGGTGGAGAGGCCCTTGATCCTGTGAAGGTTCTATGCCCCAATGTAAGGGAATGCCAGGGCCAGGACGTGGGAGAGGGTGGGTTGGTGAGCAGGGGGAGGGATGACGGAACATTTTTTGCTTGTTTTTTGTTGGTTTTTTTTTTTTTTTTTTTTTTTTTTTGGTTTTTATTTTATTTTATTTTCCAGAGGGGAAACTGGGAAAGGTGATATCATATGACATGTAATTAAAGAAAATATTTAATAAAAAAAACTCAGCATAGTGTAATACAACAGGCAGGTTTGTTCCATCTCATGTATGCTCATGTCTCAAAGGGACTGGTAGATACCTGAAGGAGTTTGTTCTCTGGCATGAACAATGAATTGACAGACCATACAGGAGACCAAGATGCAGAGAAAAGAAAAGCAACAACTCTATATTCAGGATGAGGGAAACCCAAGGTTGGAAGTTCACCAAACACTACCTTAGGTATCTCATAAGGCCCCTTCCCCCTATTGGTTATGTATAAAGGCCTATCACTCTGCTTTCCTTCTGTTTTTTCTCTCAGAGTCTTGTGGGAGTCAGAAGTGGCCATCTCAGAGAGCATGCCCTCATTTTATCTGCCTACCCATGTTCCTCTTATTCTCTTTCACTCAGGTGTTTTAGGTTTCATCACAAAATGGGATAGCATGTGGCATATACTTTAGAGGTATGCCCTCCTGTTATAGGCTAATAGTCACAGAGCAGCTTGTTTTATCGCTTAAGTTCTAAAGGACATGGGACTTAGCCCATAGCTCAAATTGATAGTAACTGGAAGCTGTTGACACTCTAGATAGTGTCCCCAAATTATACTTCAAATTTACTAGGCAGTTCTGTGTGTGTGTATATATATACACACACACATATACACATATACACATATATACACATATATGACTGATATGCACTAAAATTAATAACAGGCAAAAAAGTGTTGTTGTCATTTGTATGGAATGCCCAAAATTAACCTGTAAGCCCTACCTGCCCATGAACCTCATAACTTCCTGGAATGCTGGGAATTGTAGTTCTTGGAAAATTACAAAGCTTCATGAGAAAGTATAATGGTCTATAAGTTTGTCCATATAAACGCCTGTAACATATGACTCAAGGCTATTCTTAGCTGAGTAATTCCAGGGAATGGTCTTGACCATTGTCTATCTCTCATTCAGTATTTAAAATTAATAAAGCATGTTTTATATTTGATCCAAAATGATGGAATAGCTTTGTCTTCAGCAAATCTCAGGATTAACAGCTATTGTACACGTATTAAATTTTTGGAATAGATAATATGAAAAAGACTAAGTAAATTCAAATATACTCACATATTCTTATAAAACTTGGCACTGTCCATTAGAAGAAGAGGAAGGTCTGCTCAATACTCTCATTATTAATATTTCAGTTTATTTGAGAATTACATGAATACATATATTTGCATTATTTCTACTCATCTCATTTCTGCTTCCAATCCTTCCGTGTTCATTCCACCATGTTTTAAAATTCATGAGCTCTTTTATGAGTGTGTGTGTGTGTGTGCGTGTGTGTGTGTGTGTGTGTGTGTGTGTGTGTGTGTGTGTGTGTTTGTGTTTTTGTTTAGGGCTAACTACTTAGGACTGGGGTCTCACCCCTGAACACATCCGCTTCCCAACCCTTACTGCCTATGGATCTTCATCTAATGGTGGGACCTTGACAAATTCTCATTTTTTTGAGGGGTGAGGTAGGGGGATGCCAGCTAGACTAACGTTTGCAGGTAGGTCTTAGGCAGGCATCCATATTGTTGAGAGTCCATGGGTGGGAGAAGAGAGGTTGCAGGCCCATTTCTTACAGTTTCCTTTGAGTCATACTCCATCAAGGTCTCTATTGGTCCAACAGGTCTGGTGTATATGAGCAGCAGCAAGTTCCTTGCTATTTCTAGGATTCTTTCCTTGCTAGCTTTATTTGGACAGCTGGCAGGAAGTCTTTGTGAGAGTGCTTCCAGCTGGTCTCTAATTCACAGCTTTCTTGTCTGCTTTCTTTTTCTTGATGTTGTGAGAAAGTACCTAAGAGAATAGAAACAGGATTTATTTTGAGAAAGGATAGGGTCGATTATGGCAGGAAGGAATGGTGGCAGGAAAGGCAGACAGTTGATCACACTGCATCCACACTTACACAGAAAGAGCTAAACACCCACTTTACAATATTCTTGCCATTTCAACATACAGATCAAAATGTACATAGCAAATCATTATTAAAAAGAAAATACTAGGAAAAAGTGGGGCTAAGGAGATGGTTCAGGAGTTAAAGCACTTGCTGCATGGTCAGGAGTTTAGCTGTGTAATAGTGTAATGAAAATCTCTCTCACATTCTAAGAGGCTGGAACTTTTGCTGAACCTCATAGCCAGAGTTAATAATACACATGGAGGTCACACTGATATTTTACTGTGTACTTAGCCTTTTTAACTTCCTGTAAAGAGAACAATGGAACTGTCAGCCTTACCTGCCTTGGATTTCCCAAGTAATCAATGTTTATAACTCAAACTAAAGCATAGCTGTAAATTTACTCATTCATGCCCCATCTAAGAGTTATTGTGATAATCATTTTTTGGAACCAGAAAATAGGTTGAAGTAAGTATAGCAATTGAAAATTTCACTGTAAATGATGAAAGCAACATATGGATATTTCTTGGTACACAATGATATTTGTGAACTGGGTCAGTTAAGGTAGGCAGATGTCAGTGACTTAAGCCCTTATACAATTCTGCTAAAGATTTCTGTGAAGTATTCCCCATATGGCTCTTCCTGTGCTGTTCAACAGACAGAGCAAAACCCTCTGTTACAAACAGGCACAGGATTGGACAGCACAGGAACAGGGACAGATTCACAGTCTTCAGGCAGGCAGAGATGCAGAGTATACAATTATAAATGCTGCTTTTATTTCCTCAGAGGAAGTGATGAAATGAGAGCCACACCCAGGTTTCTTCCTCATGGCTTCCACTGAGGACACAGCATTCTTTATTCTACCTATCCCTAGGGCAAGGCTTTGAAGCTCTAATCTCTGTCCAATCTAATCTTCCAAAATGACTGATTCCACCTGACTTTTCTTGGATTCTGAATGAATTGCTCTGCCCGGCCTCATACTTTGTTAATATGTTCTAATCTTATGGCTTCTTTTCATTCTCCAGTTCCTTTGTCTTCACTCCATGTCTAGCTCATTTTCTCTGTAAAAGTGTCTCTGTAGAACTGCCATACACACACCACATGCCACATACCTCACCATGTGAGCTCAAAAAGGTAACAAGGGAAAACCTGGTTAATTATTCAGAACAACAAACATCGAGGTTTTCATAAAATGTATCACTACTTTAAAAGTTAGCATAAAGAGTTTCATGACATATAGAATGTTTTTGTCCCAGTTGATAGGTAAAAACTAATTTAAATTGCAATAGTTGTACTTCTATGAAGACATTGTATGGGTTTTTTGTTTTGTTTTATTTTGTTTGTTTGTTACCACTATGATTTATCAAATTATCAACATATGCTATCAAAATGATAGCGCATACCCTAGAATTCTAACAATGGTACACTGGCCAAAGACTAAGTCTTTACATATTCCACTTTTACAGAGGGACATGTATTCATACATACATACATACATACATACATACATACATACATACATACATACAAGGGTGGATATGAAAGAATAGAACCAAACTGAGAAAACTCAAGAGAACTAACGTTCTGAGTAGAAGTAAAATAATAGTGAAAGGCATGAGCAGTGTGAAGAAATTCTGACTACTTTTTATTTTCTACTCCACAAGTTGTTTGCCATCAGCGTTACATCAAAGCAACAGAAATTAAGCTAGTACATCATTTTTTTAGTTCCATGTATATTTTAGATATTAACTCTTAAAGATAGTCTTACCATTCTGTAGGTTGTTCGTCCTGTTTTTACTTTCATTTGTTATACAGAAACCTAATTTAATGTAATTCCATTTGTCAATTATAATACTGTTTCTTGCATAATTATGAATCTACTTATGTCTTCAACTTGTTTTCCTATTTTCTGTTTGACTCGAATAATCTTTATTTCTTCATCAATTTTGAAGTATAACTTTACTGAGTATAACATTATTACAGTTACTTTCTTTCACACCCTCTGTGAACCCCATTTAGGGATGAGTCCAAGCCATGCTGAAGTCTGTCACCCAC
>JADRCD010203753.1:0-12488 GCA_019843815.1 Montemys delectorum
CGGGTGGGTGTGGTGTAGTGGGGGATGGGTGGGGCAGGTGGGTGTGGTGTGGTGGGGGATGGGTGGGGTGTGGTGGATGTGGTGTGGGATGGGTATGGTGTGGTGTGGGTGGGGCAGGTGGGTGTGGTGTGGTGGGGATGGGTATGGCAGGTGGGTGTGGGATGGTGGGTATGGTGGTATAGATGATGAGTGTCTGAAAGTAGTGTACCTTTATGCCTGTAATTCAGTTTCCAAGTGCCACATAGTGAGCCAAACCCCAGAGATCACCAAGTAATCCTTAGTCCAGAGTCCTCTGTCACTCAGCTCAACTCCTAGAAGCCCTCCTGACAGGGAGTGGGACAGCGTTGAGGGGCATATTCTCAGTTCCAGATGCGTTGCTGAAACCTCAGGATACTGGAGGCCGCGTGGACCCGGGTCAGGTGGACGCTGCTCTTGGTAATTCACAATACCAGGGTTCTGGCAGCTCAGGCCTCCTGTGGCTCTCCGTGTCCTCTTCCCACATTACCGGAGACTTGGGGCTCCGCTTGTACAGGGCTAAGCATCACAGTCCTCTCCGAGGACTGTGTGGTCCTTGAAATCTGGAGCTGAGAGGTTCAACAAGGACAGAAGCAGGGGCACCCAAAAAAACCGAGAGGCTGGCTTCATCAGGTTCGAGCTCGCTGCTGACCTTGACTGGAGCAGCAACAATCCCAAAAGGTCTGAAATGCAGGTTGGGCTGGCCAGTTTAGACGGGTCTTGGGCGGTTGGGTGGTGGCAGGATGGGGAAGTGGCTAGGTCTGGAGTGAGGCGGGGCACTAGGGATGCGTCCCTTATTACGGAGACTAGGTCTGCGGACAGCCCGAGGAAAGGGCGAGGCAGCAGATGCTGGGGAAGAAAGGTGGAGAGAAAAGAATAGGTAGGTCCTGAGAACAGGTGGGAACGCGCAAGGGAGGGCGTGGGCTCAGGTGCTAGGAAGCTTGTGGCAATAGCGGGAGACGCCACAGAGAAGCCGGCAGGCCACTGCAGCGACTTGCCCGAGGCCAAGGGACAGCCCCTATCCCCCCCACCCCCGTGACTCATCTGCGTGACAATCTGATGGGCCGTGGCAGCCGTGGGAAGGCGGCTGGAAGGACACCTGAGTTCCCCACACAAGTTCCAACACGGCTCAGCGGGCGCAGGGGCTGCTGGTCTCGGCGGGGGCAGCAGCATGCCAGGGCTGACTCAGGCGCGCCCTCCTGCAGACAGGCAGAGTCCCGCAGGGTGCTACCTGCCCGGGTCCGCCCCGGGTTCCTTTTGCTGGGACTGCTCTGTAGGGTTCTACCGTTCACTCTTGGGGGTTCTACTGCCTCCAGAGCTCGAAGGCATAAACTGGTCCCAGGGCCCCAGAGCGCAGGGATAATGAATGCCTCGTGGACAGGCTATAGAAAGGCCTGTGCTGAGTTCCTTCGCCATGCCATCTGCACTGTCACCGGTGTCATCCACGTGTTCACTCATTCCTGCGTCCGCAAGCTCATTCCACACCTGCTGGTATGAGCATGCGTTCCCTGCACCCCGCCTGCCCTCTGCCCTGGAACAGCGAAATCAAGGTGACAAATCTAACGGCCAAAGCCCCGGGAGACAACAGGGCAGGTGGAAAGGTGAGTCCCAAACTGGGGAAACCCTAGACTGGCCTGGGCGGTACCCTGGGACAGCTGGGCGGGGCTTTGGGATGTGCAGGGTCCTGACTGGGCGGAGCCTTGAGCTGGGCAGAACCTAGGGCTGAACTGGGCAAGGAGGAGCCTGAGCAAAGTAAGCTGAGTCCTAAAATGGTTGAAGCCCTAGACTGAACTGCGAGGCTAGGCTAGGCATGGCCCTGAGATGGGCGGATCCCTTGGGGTGAGTGGAACCTTGGGTTGATCTGGGAGGAGCCCTAAGAGAGCTGGGCAGAATGTAGTGAGGTTGTATGGAGGGCTCATGAAGAGGCCAGAGTGTGAGAGTGGAACAGAAGGGGGACATGTGGCCAAGGGCTTATAGGTAATGCAGAGGACGCAGAGATGGGCTCAAGTGGAATGGACCGAGGGGACCACAGAGACCAGGCCAGGGTGAGGATTTGAAAATGGGAAGCTTCTAGCAAGCCAAGGTGAAAAGGATGGAAGTGTGGCCCTTTGCATAGGCAGAGAGAGGACTCCCAGCAGATGACCATGAGTTTCCTACCCTTGCCATAAGCCTTCCTCCAGCACACCATCCTGACTGGACACTGCTGGGTGAGCCTCTGGCTGCAGAAACTGCCCTAGGCACCAGGGCATGGTCCCTACATCAGGCCTGCCCAGTGACTGATGTGACCAGGGCTCACTCTGGCAGGCTGAGGACAACTCTGGGATCATCATGGAGGGTTTATTCTACTGTGTACACCCCAGCATCCATCCTTCTGCTCCTGGCCTTGGTTCCATCCCCTGAGCCATATCTCCAAGCAGGAAATCATTAAGCATTGGCTTTCTCAGTCACACTAGGGCGAGCGTTATAAGAGCACACTGCAACTGCCCCGGCTACAGCTTCAACTATCCTGCTGGAAGGTAGTCTAACCCTGAGTGGGGAAGGTACCAGAAGTTCTTGAATCTTAGAGCCTGTGGGGGCACAGGCCAGGGGCAGAAAGGGTCTTCCAATGGACCTGTGAATTCCGAGGGCTGCTACCTGATGGCCCCCCTTGCTCTGGTCCCCCTTTCTTAGATCCTCAGATATAGCCTCCCCCCCCTTTTTAAAAGGGCCCAGTCAAGCCCCTACCCTATGTATATCTTCCAGACCCAACTGGCCTGAGTGTCACTTTGTCACATATTCCCTGCTGCAATAAGATGACATAGGGTCAGCCTCTCTGTAACCCAGGAAGACCTTAGTTACCCATAAACCAGCCTGCTGCAGAGACCGTTCTGTGAATGAGCCCCTTCTTGTCCCCATCCTCCTACAAGCTGGCCCTGAAGCACGGGTGTCCACATGTAAGCCACATGTACATCTCATGGAAGGGGATTCAGGCAGGCAGAAGAAGGGGGCACTAACCAGTGCAGAAGGTCTACCCAGGGGCAGCTGGGAACAGTACTACAGGATGCTGGGAGTGCTGTCTTGGCTAAGGGGGCTTCCTTCCAGCTCAGGGTCAGGCCTGTTCTCTAGCACTCTAGCTGGTACTTACAACTCAGTTGGCTTGTGGCCAACGCTGCATCTGTCCCAGTGGCAGTGAAAAGTGCATTTCCCACACTCTCAGAGGCGCCCCTGGGGGTGGGGGGGACTCTTGTGTTGCTGTGGGGCCTGCTTGCCCAGGGACATAGATGGGCATCCTGCTGTTCTTAGTGCCCTGAAAACCCCAGACGAGTGACAGTGATCTCAGAGTCCCCAACTAGGGTGCTGCCGGCCCCCTTCCTTCTCCCCTCCTCCAGCCCACAGCCACAGCGCCGGCTTGCACCCCAGAGGTTAAGAGACCCAGCCACTGCAGGGCGTGTCAGCTCAGCCCTGACTGGCCTAGTCTAAACTGATGTTCCGCCAAGGAGGCCCTTTGGCTGCCGTGAGCACCTAAACAGCCCTGCCTTTGTGCTAGTGGCCGCAGGCACTGTTTGCTTAGTGCCCAGCTTGTTTTTCCCAGGCTGAGCTGGGCAGGCAGAGGCCCGGGAGCCATGGAAACAGCACAGGCCACCTGTCTTGCCCAGCCCCACTTTCTGCCCAGTTGCTTTCTCAGTCTCTTCAGACCTCCTGCTGTACTGGCCCTGCCCCAGCTGCCCCTGTCCCACCCCCTCATGAGCTAGGCTGGGTGCAGAGACAGTCAAGGGTTTCAGGGGCCCTGGGGTCGGTCGCACAGATCCTGGGGTCAGCTCGGGCATCCTCAGCACCCAGGCGGTTGACTGCATGCTGCCTATAGGGCAACTCAGGAGTCCAGCACCGAAGTCCTTTATCTGTCACCTCCGCCCTGCTCTGGCAGGACTTCCTGTACACAGGAAGAAGGCTGTGGGATCCCTCAAGGGCTCCATAGCTGTATTAAAACTGCTGGACCACAGGCTGGAGAGTTGGAGCAACAGTGAAGAGCACCCGTTGTTCCAGAGGACCCAGGTTCAATTCCCAGCCCCTATAGGCTAGCTCACAATAACCTTTGCCTCAGTCCCAGAGGATCTGGTGCCCTCTTCTGGCTGCTGTGGGCACTGCACATACATGGTGCGTGGCTATAGAAGCAGACAAAATCAATCAATCAATCAAACAAACAAACAAACAAGCAGCCCTCTGCCCCAGTCTCTGATTTTCTCCTGTCCTTTTGGAATCTCCAATCATTCATTAAGATGAGTCTGAAGCCCCAGGCACAAAACATCTAACCCCAACAACACTTCCTGCCTGCCAGTGTGTCCTAAGTTTTTCTCTAATAAGTAACCAAGACAGCTACTGGTGTGATGGGCCCAACCTTGGACCTGTGTCCACAGGCTCCTCAATGGGTCTCAATGTAATCTGGACAGGACCAGTCTCTTCTATATTTATTTTTAGGGTGCATGGACGTTCTCCAGGTAGGATTTGGGAAAGGGTAGTGGACACAGGAAGCTCTGCGGTTGGGTGAAGTTAGAGAACAGAGTTTCACTCCCCCTGGGGCAAGGAGAGAAGTGTGTGCTCATTTTAGGAGAAGTCCCCTGACTCAGGCAGGGGAGGATCCACAGGTGTGGCCCCCGAAGCACCAGCCTGTCAGTGCCTGTGTTCTCAGACATCTTAGGGGGGGGGGGAAGCTTATTTGTTCCATTCTCCAGATGAGAAAATCAAGGCTCCAAGAGTGCTCTCTAGTACTGTCACTGGGTCAATGGCCAGGGAGCTCTCCTGGTCACCTTTAGAGCATCCCCCACCCCAAGGTGTCCTTACAGTTCCCTGATCATGTCATCTAGAAGCCCAGCACTCCTGGATATGTGTCATTAGACCGCAGGGTGTGCCTAATGCTTCTGTATTTTGCAGGAAGGGACATGGGCTGGAGAGGGTCAGGGCTTGGTGACTCTGCCCTTCATTTTTCCAGCCCCTCTCATGTCTGGCCATTTTGTTCCAGTTCTTGAAATATCTGTTCTGCCTACCTGGAAGCTGCTGGCTTCAGGCAGGACCATCCCTACCAGTCCAATCCAGCCTTGTCACCTCCCTGCAGCGGTCCCTGGACAGGCACTGGGATGTGCTGTCTGCCCTGGTTGGGCTCCTGGGTGGCCAGGAGGCTCTTGGAAAGCCCTCTTTTTTCCCACTCATGGAACTCGGCAGCTCTTTTCCGGAATGGCTTCTCGATGAGGTAATGCTTCTTGTAGATGGGAGGAGATCCCGGAGAATGGCAGCCAGTGGCCTCCTTGCCTGGGCGACCTGCCCAAGGCACAAAATGAGCCCTTTTTTAAAGGAAGACCAGGCCCTCCTAGACTCCAGACCTTCATTCATCACCCAGCCTTGAGCTGAGACTATCCCAGTCCTGAGCTGAGCCTGCAGCCTCACAGTTCTCTTCCCTGCCCCTCAACTGAGGAGAAACTGAGGCCTGAGGGAGGAGGGAGCCAGTCACACTCAGAGTCCCAGCAAGAATCCACAGCTACTCATACTAGACACTCCGAGGGACAAGGAAAGCCTCCTGGCTCGCCCTCTCGGGTCTGAGTCGTCTCTGACTGTTAGCCTTCTGTGTTGGAGCTGGGTGGATGCTGCCACAAAGGATAACTGCTGGGTTAGCCACTATCCACTCTCTGTCCCAGGGGAGAGAGAAGTTGCAGAGACAGAGGAGGCTTGATACCTCACTCCTGCCCTGTGTCTGCCAGGCCCTGCACTGGTGATGAGGTCCCCAATAGCCCAGAAGCACCCACACCTCAGGCTTGGAAAACAATATGAAACTTCTCACTTCTGAGGCCGGTGACCGCAGTGCACAGTGCGTGGGGCTGGCACAGGAAGAGCTTCGGGACTAGCTAACAGCTGTCTCCCCCGGCCCTGCAGGACTCCAGTGCTTGGTGGGACTGGGACACAGGCTGGAAGATCACTCTGTGAAGCAAGCAGGCCCTGTGTCTGCAGGCCCAGCTGGCCCTGTCCCCGATTTGAATTTATTGTGCAATGTTATCCAAGCCCCCCCTGCCCTGGCTGGGTCTCAATTTCCCCATCTGCAGACAGGAGGAGGGCAGGAGAGGCCTCAACTGGACTCCAGAGTGCTCCAGGTCTGGTGGCCCAGACCTGCAGCTGTGTGGGCCGCAGCCTCTCTGGGCAGGAAGTTAATTTCCGCGTCGGAGGCGATGCCTGAAGTAGGCCCAGGGCTCTCTGCATGTTCAGATTGAGGCTGGTGAAGTCATGTGGGAGGTAGCAGCAGAGGCAGGATCTAAGCCAAGATTTCTCTGCTGGCCTGGAGTGACCTTGTTCAGCTTCCTTTGCTCAGTAGCCCCCACCTCTCTTGCCTACACAAAGCTCTGGCTCTACGAGGGAAGAAGGCAAGTCCTCTTGGAAAGTGGGCCTGCACCCTCTTCTGCCCCCTGGTGGCTATGAGGGTATATGACAGTTCCGTCAGGGCTTTGGACAAGACAGGGTCAGAACCAGACACACGATCACCATCATCCATCACCCAGGGCCAGACACCCACAGGATCTCAAGAACACACAGGGCTCTAGACACCCACAGAGGCACAGACACCCACAGTACCACAAGAACTCATGGAACTGGAAACCTACAGGGTCACTGACAATCAGAGCCACAATGGCCTACAGGACCTTGGGCACCATGGTGGACACCCCATAGAGTTGGGATACCGTCACTGGTCTGTGACACCCCCCCACACACACACACACATACACACATAGGAGAATGTCACTGCCACCTATGTCTGAGGAATGTGCAGTACAGGTCGGGAGTGGTTAGGGCCTGCAGGAAATGCACAAAGATGGGAGAATGTTGAAAGGAATAAGTGCTCACCAAACCTGTCAGCAGCCCTCTGGTGCTTCAGGCTGTAGTGTTGGGGGATGGACAGGAGTCCGAAGTGCATGTCTTTTAACTCCCAGCTGTGACTGTGAAGGGGAGGGCTCAGTGTGCTGGTCCTTCTCATTGTCTCTTGAGCCAGCAGCAGCATCCCGGGACAGACAGGCTCCTACAAGCCTTGGCCTGATCCTGCAGCAGCAGGCTTTCCGAATGATACACAGTTTCTCTGAGTCCCTGCAAGGGCTGTAGGCTGTACTACATTAGGGCTCTGTAAGCCAGGACAGCCAGTCTGCCTCCCGGGGGCCTGGTGCTACCAATATCATCATCAGGTATGGAGGTGGACTGGTCCGTCTTTCAAATGTGCTAGAAGGCTGGAGAGTTGGTTCAGCCATTAGGAGCTGCTCTGCCAGAGGGCCTGGGTTTCATTCTCAGCACAGGTATAGCCTCTTACTACTACCTGTTATCTCCAGTCCCAGGAGCTCTAACACCCTCTTCTGATCTCTTCAGGTACTGGTCCAAAGATATACATGCAAACAAAACACTCATGCACATAAAAAAAAAAATGAAATCTTAAAAAAAAAAAAAAAGAATTTCCAAGGACTATTCAAATGCTTCTCCAGAACTCTCCCCCCCCCAGCACCCCTTCCCTTTTCCTACTCCCCAAATCCTGCCTGAGTCCTCTGGCCAAACGTCTTTCCCACCCCTGACCCTCACCAACATACCTGGCTCAGGGAAGGACAGGGTCCCACAGAGTGCCATCACATTAGAACTCCAATGATCAGCGCCCACAGGAGCCAAGCATCCACTGCACTGGTAGATAAACTGAGGCTGCAGTAGAGAACCTGGCAAGGCTCAGGACTAGCCAGACACAGGGCGGAATGGACAGAGTCCAGGGGTAGCCTCCAGTCCAGAGTGACAATGACACTGTGGCACTGGATCCCCAGAGGGAGGTTTCAACCCTCAACTCAACTGGGACATCCTCCATACCTCCCACCCTGGAGCAGGGGAGGAAGGGAAGGTCATATCGTGCTGCCGTGACTTATGAGACAGGACCTCAGGCTGATAGAAAGACAGGAGCAGGGTGAAGACCCAGAACTTCCCATGTTGAGGTCCAGAAGACTGGGATTCTGATACTGGTGTCTGAGGGTCAACACCCACCCCCTCGGTCTGATGTCCCCTCTTCTCAACCTCTTAAAGAAGGGATACTTGGGAATTGAGAATGTCGTGATTTGGGTCTATAGAGGAAGCCATGACTCCCCCAGCAGATGCTCTGGTAGAGAAAGACAAGCAGAAGGAATCGGCCTACCATGATTGGTGGCCCAATGGCCTGGTGGGTTATTCAGTGTGTACCAGGGCAAGGTGCACAGTGATGGGGGTGATTGTTCAACTCCTTTCTGGGCCTCTGCCCCCCCCCCAGCTGTGTATCAATGAACAGCAATCCCACCCTCTCTGTCCTTCATCACCACAGTCCTTACTTCCCAGAGGACAATGGATTAACACATATGGAGAAGGGGCAGAGGATGCTCTAGCAATCCTAGAAGAGATTGTCATTGGTGCTGACATTACCACATTGGTATTGAGGAGAGAAATTCAAGGTGAACAAGATATGGCCCAAGCTCTTGGGAGTTGACTGGGCTGAGGGATGGACACGTCAGCCTTCCTGGGAAGCCTGGTATAGGAAGTGACTCACACCAGGAGCTTTGGGAGCAAGGTTCCCAGACCTTCATTGTATTACCAATCAGGATAGATGGATGGAAAACTCTCCATTGGAGCACAACAGGGCCTTCACGCAGGCTGGATCAGGCAGATATGGTGAGTAATCTGAGGGCTGGTGGCTGACGAGGACTATCTCTTTGTAAGCTTTGGTCCATGGACCTGGTGCAGGCTCTGGGAAGCCTGTGGAGTGTTTATTACCACGCCCTGGCCTGCATCCTCTGATCCAGCCCAGGGCTCCCAACAGAACAGGAGCTATATAGATGTCACAGGACCTGAGACACTACATGCAATTCTGAAAGCTCAGAAGTTATTGTTTGGGGGTGGTGGCTCACACTTGGGAGGCAGAGGCAGGCAGATCTCATTCGGGTCTATAGAGGACAGCCAGAGTTGCACAGAGAAATCCTGTCTTGAAAAACAAACAAACAGAAACAAAAAAGAAGGGCTGGCAAGATGGCTCAGCAGGTAATAACACAGACTGCTCTTCCGAAGGCCCCGAGTTCAATTCCCAGCAACCACACGGTGGCTCACAACCACCTGTAATGAGACCTGATGCCCTCCTCTGGTGTGTCTGAAGACAGCTACCATGTACTTATTTATAATAATCAATAAATCTTTGGGCCGAAGTGAACAGGGATTGAGTGAGTGGGGCTGACTGGAGTGAGCAGGGTTGACCGGAGCAAGCAGAGGTCCTAAATTCAATTCCCAACAACCACATGAAGGCTCACAACTGTATCTGTACAGCTACAGTGTACTCACATACATAAAATAAATAAATAAATATTTTTTTAAAAAAAGGAAACAAAAAAGAAAACAAAACAACAACAGTAACAACAACAACAACAAAAACTACCTCATGATTCTGGGGCTGGAAAGATCGCTCAGTGGTTAAGAGCACAGGCTGTTCTTCCAGAAGACCTGGGTTCAATTCCCAGCATGCCTGGGAAAGCCAATGGCAGCTCATGCCTGTCTGTAACTCCAGTTCCAAGGCTTCTGACACCCTCACATAGACATACATGCAGGCAAAGCATGAACCGATGAACATAAAAACTAAGAGATCTCCTAATTCTAAGATGATGACCAGGACCTCCTAAAGGAGGGCTTTGTGGGGTTGCTTACTAGCTTGCTCCCATGGCTCGCTCCCATGGCTCGCTCCCGTGGCTCACTCCCATGGCTTGCTCCGAAAGACCAGGACCACCAGCCTAGAGTTAGCACCGTCCACGGCGAGCTGGGCTGTCCCATGTCAATCAGTAATCAAGAAAATACCTCCAATGTAATGGAGGCATTCCTCAACTGAGATTCCTTCTTTCTAGCATATGCCAAGTCACACAAACTAACCAGCACAAGTTCTCACTAGGCTGCCCAAGCTGGCCTTGAACTCAAAATTCTTCTGCCTCAACCTGCCCGGCACCGAAATTGCGGGTATGGCCTCTCTACACTTGGTGAGGAATTTTTTATTTTTCTGACTTTTACATTTTATTTTATGAGCATTAGTATTTTACCTGCATGCATGTATGTGTACCAAATGCATGTCTGGTGCCTGCAGATGTCAGAAGAGAACATCAGATTCCCCTGGGATTAGAGTTATAAAAGTTAAGAGCCATTGTGTGGTTTTAGGAACCAAACCTGGGTCCTCTGCAGGAGCAACAGTACTTTTAACAAGTGAACCATCTCTCCAATCCCATTGTATTATTATTATTATTATTATTATTATTATTATTATTTGTTATTATTTGCTTTACATGATAGGGTTTTGTCTATGTAGGTTTGTAGACCAGGCTGGCCTTAAACTCACAGAGATCCGCCTGCCTCTGCCTCTCAAGTACTGGGATTAAAGACATGCACCACCATGCCTGGGCTTCCATTTATTATTTTGTAATTAATTTTTTAATAAAAATTTCGAGTGTTGTCCTTTTTAAGAAAAAAAAAAACCTGTGTGTGAGTATTTTGCCTGCATGCATGTCTGTGCATGAATGCCTGATGCCCAGGGAGGCCAGAAGAAGGTGTGACCTTTCTGGAACTGGAGTCACAGGCAGCTGTGAGCCACCATGGGGGTGTGGGGAGCTGACCCCGGCTCCTCTGGAACAACAGGAAATACTCTTAACTGCTGAGTCCTCGCTCCAGCCCAAGTGTTCTTAAATATAAATGGTCCATTCTTGGGCGTGGGAATAGCCAGGTTTTCATGTAACCTCTGGGGCTCTATCAGCTTGGTCCCTCATTGATGGCAAACTGCCCTGTTTGTTCTTAGACAGGAATGGACGTCATCAGTTCCTTCTACAATTGGAAATACTGAGAGATGGAGACCATCACGGGCAAACCTGCAGTGCACGGCTGAGGTGAGACAGTACGGGGACCCTGGGGAGGGTGTGGGGGGGACACCAGAAGTCCTAACTGAGGGAGGAAGTCTCCAGACACCAATGTGGAACTGGATCTGAAGGGGCCATGAGAGCAGGTGGCCCTCAACTATGTGCTCTGTAAAGACTCTGTTGTGGGATCTGGGAGCAGAGCTGGGAAGTTAAGGGGGAGGGGCTGTCATCTTCACAGAGGGTCACGGCTGCCCTTGGCCTCGAGTGGCCTCCAGTCTGGTGGGGCAGCTAGACTGCAGGGTGCCGGGAAACAAGGGCCTGCACTGTTTGTTCTACTGCTGAGCTGGCCTAAAGTGCTAACCAGGACCTGGTCTCTCTGGAGTTAACACGTGCACTTCTGCCCTTCCTCACAGAGCATGCTCAGGCACTGTCTACTCCTAAGCAGCTAGGCTTTTCTCCAGAAGTCATCGTGGGCAAGCCAGGGCGCGGCTGCAGGCGAGACCGTCCTGGGCATCTGTGGTGGAGGGACTGGAGGGGGGGGTGAGGTGCTGACGGAGAGAAACAGGCATTGGCCCGGTGGCCTCTAAAAGAGGAGAAACCCTGAGCTGCCTCCCCACCCCACTGGCTAGGAGCAACGGAAAGTCTGCATGCAGAGGTCTGGGGACTGCTGGGGTCAGCCTTCAGGAGCTGCTTGGGTGGGTGAAAAGGGACCTGAAAAATCCTGGAAAGGCAGCTGCCAGGTCCCTGAAGAAGCCAGCCTGGCCACTAGAATGGGCCTCCCCAGGAAGGACATCAAGGAGACCATAAGAACCCACACCACTGAAGCCGTACCAGGGGGCTCCACCTCCCCCCATTCACTTTTCATCCTCTGACTCTTCTGACACTGGCCATATACCATCCAGGGGGGTGGTGTCTAAGCCCCTGCCCCAGATAGGGGTTATGGCAACTCCGTGGTGCCACAGAGGTGGCACAGGACTGGACTGTGGGATCTTTTGTCTGTGGCAACTCAGCTCATGTGTACTTGCTCACTACTTGCCACTCCTGAGTAAGAGCGCCCCGTAGACTCCAGCCTTGCCCACCAGGCCACTTACAGCTGAGGTTCCCAGCCAGGAAGACCAGAGGCTGGGTATTGTCTCTGTAACCCACAGGCTCATAAATATTAACAGTGTGGCTGTTAGGGTTGAGTGAAATGTCTGATATATAGTAGAACCTATGTGAAAAGCCAGCCTGAGCCCGAGAGGTGGGGGCAGAAGGATCCTTGGAGCTTGCAGTCCAGCCAACCTTGCTTACTTGGAGAGCTCCAAGCTAATGAGAACCCTTGCTCAAAAAAAATGAGGTGGACGGCTCCCGAGGAAGGACACCTAAAGTTGACAGCTGGCCATCCCATGCACACACACAGACACATGCACCTGGACCAGTATAAAGTTTGGCATAAATCTAGTCATAGCCGTTGGTGAGCTGTTTACACTCCTGTAAACAACTCAATAAAACTCACTGATTTTTATCAGAGAGAAAGAGAGAGACAGAGAGACAGAGAGACAGAGAGAGAGAGAGAGAGAGAGAGAGAGAGAGAGAGAGAGAGAGAGAGCA